>WNWK01011380.1:0-64825 GCA_009830355.1 Cherax destructor
GAACTGTGTGATCCAGGTTGGTGTATTAATTAGTTGAGTGTAACTATTTAAACCTAGAATTTGCTTATACCTTTTACATACCCCGTTATTTTGCTGTTGAAAACAGATATTGAAGTCTCCCCCTTATTACTGTCTCGCAATTGTTATCAATCCAACAAAACTCTCGAAAAGTCTTTAAGAACTGGTCATGGGGGGAAGGGGGGAAAATAGTTCCCCTTTTAAAAATGGGTTTGGTCTTTGGGGAAGGGAAAACTTCAAACCATAGAATTTCCAGTTTATTGTTTTTAAATCAGGTCTTGGGTTAAGGTTATGTTCCCCTTTTGTAGGCATATACCCCACCACCTTTTTATTCCTATCTAAGCGTTTTATATTGAACCTTCTATTTTGACCTCATCAGCCCCCGTATCATCCAACCAGGATTCAGAGATGACAAAAGCCCGGGCTAATGGGTGGTTCACGATGGAATTGCCGTCCCAAAAACCCCCTCAGCTATTTATGGAAATATGATGAAAATTTTATATATATTTTTTTTATATTTTATTTAAAATCATATGAAAAATACAGTATGTGGTCTTACAACAATCATAAAGAACATACAACAGTGTAACTATTCCCTTTTATATTCTCAACCTACATCCCAAAAAAAAAAAAGTCAATAATATAAAATCCCATTTTAGGCCACCAACATGTTGCAATAAATTGTATATAAATTTGCAATATTAGGGTGACCATAATGTCCCAAACAAAAAATTTTACCCACGCAACCACTCATACACCCAACCCATCCCGCATGTCACCCCCCCAATCATCCACCTAACCATCTACACTTTTCCGATTACACCCCAAAGAAGAACACCCCCTAGTCAACTGGATACATTCCTCATTCCAGTGAATTCTCTATAACTGGCTGGAAAGGCCCTCCCCCAAAGCCCCCTTAAAACCCCTATTCCTACATTTAGTCCTATCATAGTGAGCTATAGCTCTCAGCCTCCTTCCTCGTGGATCCCCCCCCAACCCCACAAAACAGGGAAAAATAAACACTAAGCAGTATAATTGATCCTTTATTGACAATTTCCCCCGCAGTCCTTTATCGAGTCAAAACGGGTCTACCTGGATAAAAGATACATGAGTATATATAGGAATTAGTCGGGGGAGAATGCTGCATGTGACAGTCTTCAAAGGGGGTTGATATTTTAAACCGGGTAACATAAAAAAAAAAAGAGATTGGACGGTATAAGAACATAAAAAAAGGAGGAACACTGAAAACAGGCCTACGGGCCCCATCCTTAAGCCCATGTCAAAACCAACCCATAAACACCAACAGTTTTGGATAGACCCCCTGCGGTGTTCCATTCTTAAGTTCTATGGGGGAAAAACGATGAAAAGTTTCTTGGCAATAGGTTAAACTATGTTGTAAAAACCGTTGTTCTGGTTGAAGTTGTTGGATATACAGATAAGTGTTTTTTTCCCCGGGTTCTTCGGTATTGGTGTTTCTTCTCTGGCGATGAGTCTTGCTTTTTCTGTAGTTGATTAAATGGTTGTGTGAATTTCGATGTTGAACACGGCATTTCTGGGTTTCGTCAGATCTGCCTGCGTACTGGTGTTCTAAAAATCTGTTTGGAGGTCTCTGGATGTTTCACCGACGTATAATTTGCTGCAGTCATTAAAAAAGGTTGTGTATCCCCTGCAGTGGATTGAAGCTTGTCCTGTCTGTTACTGGTAATGTCCTTGATGGTGGTGGATGTTACCCAAGGTTGTAATATCACCCTACTTTGAAGACTGTCACATGCAGCATTCTCCACCGGGCAAATTTCCCTATATATACTCATGTATCTTGTATGCAGGTAGATCTTTTTTGACTCGAAAAAAGCCCACGGGGGGAAACGTTTTTGGGATCACATTATACTGCTTATGTGTTTATTTTTCCATTGTGTCGGTATTTTATCCATTTATCCCCACAAAACATACACGAAGTCAACCCTATGTACATCATTTGCCCGTCTAACATCCTTATCTACCCCACCTACGACCAAACTCAAAACCTTAAAGGGATGTATCCCCCCCTGCCAATCGTAATAATTTTTGCCAGCCACTCACTGCCTTATAGCTCCCAGCCGTTCACAAAGTACACTCCATGATAAGCCGTGTCCTCCTCCCACCACAACTAAGACATCTCACATCCCCAGTCAAAGCCATCCTATACAATACGGCCCAGGAAGCTAGAGCCCCATGTAAAAATCTAAACATGACACCCTCACCTTACCTTCAATCGCAGTCCTCATAAACCACACCATATGCCCTTCCAATCATACACCAGGAATATTGTGATTCCCTCGATCACCTCAGCATCCACTCTCCCCAACGCCGTTACACTTCCGGGTTGCGTTACACTTCCCGGGTTTGCGTTACCACTTCCCGGGTTGCGTTACACTTCCCGGGTTGCGTTACACTTCCCGGGTTACGTTACACTTCCCGGGTTGCGTTACACCCGCTTCCCGGGTTGCGTTACACTTCCCGGGTTGCGCAACATGTCCCCACAACGTACCAAGTCTTTCTACCCCCACCATAATTTTAAATGCTGCATGACCTCATTGTATATAAATACTTACAATTTAGTAAGACACATTCATCAGTTGGGTATCTTAATTATTGATTGAAATATTTCACTTACTGCGCTATAGGTTTCTTCAGTCAAATAGAGATTAAATTGGAGGGGAGCAGCGTAGTAGTGATAAAAGATAATAATGTATAGTATCTTTATTTACTGCAAGTACACGTACAAAGATTATACAGTCTAGCTGACATCAATGACATACTACTATGTATATAGAAAAGACGCTTGTTATGACTTATGATTCATTACCTTTGTAACTTGGCGGAGTTCGTACCTTTGTAACTTGTGAGTTCACATTACCTTTGTAACATGAGTTCATTACCTTTGTGACTTGTGAGTTCATTACCTTTGTAACTTGTGAGTTCATTACCTTTGTGACTTATTGAGTTCATTGCAACCACTGTAACTTATTGAGTTCATTACCTTTGTAGCTTGTGAGTTCATTACCTTTGTAACTTGTGAGTTCATTCTTTATGTGGTAGTTCATTACCTTTGTAACTTGTGAGTTCATTACCTTTAGCAGCCCAGAGTTCATTACCTTTGTAACTTGTGAGTTCGTACCTTTTAGCAGCGGAGTTCACATTACCTTTTTGTAGCTTGTTAGTTCATTACCTTTGTAACTTGTGAGTTTCATTACCTTTGTAGCTTGTTAGTTCATGCCTTTGCTTAACTTGCTCATCTATCAAAACTTCAGGGTCCAGTCCCTGGACCGTATGTACCTCTGTAATCTTTTGACTACCGCCCACAGGATGGGTATGGGGTATTACCGCCCACAGGATGGGTATGGGGTGGCTACCGCCCACAGGATGGGTGTGGGGTGGCTACCGCCCCCGCAAGGATGGGTATGGGGTGGCTACCGCCCACAGGATGGGTATGGGTGGCTACCGCCCACAGGATGGTATGGGGTGGCTACCGCCCACGGGATGGTATGGGGTGCTTCCGCCCACAGGATGGGTATGGTGGCTACCGCCCACAGGATGGGTATCGGGTGGCTACCGCCCACAGGATGGGTATGCGGTGGCTACCGCCCACCCAGGATGGGTATGGGGTGGCTACCGCCCACGGGATAGGTATGGGGTGGCACCCACCGCCCACAGGATGGGTATGGGGCTACCGCCCACCCAGGAGATGGTATGGGGCTACCGCCCACAGGATGGGTATGGGGTGGCACCGCCCACACCAGGATGGGGTATGGGGTGGCTACCGCCCACAGAGGATGGGTATGGGGTGGCTGCCGCCACAGGATGGGTATGGGGTGGCTACCGCCCACACAGGATGGGTATGGGGTGGCTACCGCCCACAGGATGGGTATGGGGTGGCTACCGCCCACAGGATGGGTATGGAGTGGCTTCACCGCCCACAGGATGGTATGGGGTGGCTATCGCCCACAGGATGGGTGTGGGGTGACTACCGCCACAGGATGGAGGTATGGGGTGGCTACCGCCCACAGGATGGGTATGGGGTGGCTACCGCCCACAGGATGGGTATGGGGTGGCTACCCGCCCTACAGGATGGGTATGGGGTGGCTACCGTCCACAGGATGGTTATGGGGTGGCTACCGCCCACAGGATGGGTATGGGGTGGCTACCGCCCACGGGATGGGTATGGGGTGGCCTGCACCGCCCACAGGATAGGTATGGGGTGGCTACCGCCCACAGGATAGGTATGGGGTGGCTACCGCCCTGAGGATGGGTATGGGGTGGCTACCGCCCACAGGATGGGTATGGGTGGCTACCGCCCACAAGGATGGGTGTAGGGTGGCTACCGCCCACAGGATGGGTATGGGGTGGCTCGCCACAGGATGGGTAATAGAATTGGCTACCGCCCACAGGATGGGTATGGGGCTACCGCCCTGGGGGATGGGTATGGGGTGGCTACGCCCACCAGGATGGTATAGGCTGCATAATAAAGATATCAAACTAAATTTGTTATGCAGAGCATTTCTGGCAAATTAGAGCAGTTTTGTCCCAGGATACACCACACCGGTCGACTAGCACTCGAATTTACCCATTTTTTAAATTGATGGGTGAATAGGGACAGGACGCAAGGTGTCTTACGGAAACACGTCCCTAATGTTTATCCAGCCGTACCAGAGGAGATTCCCTGGACCTCAATTGTGCGAGCTGTGTGCGCTAGTAATTGGAACAACGTGACACCGTAGGTAATGAGTCTACACTCAATGTAATCTCTGTATTTGATTGAAGAAGCCTATAACGTAAGGCGAAACACGTTCTATAATAATAATAATAATAATAATAATAATAATAATAATAATAATAATAATAATAATAATATATATGTAATAATAATAATAATAATAATTTATTGGGACATGATACAAAGATGTAAAATTGGTTTTATGGGATTACAAAAAAGGTGTACATATAAAGCCCTAATATGCAGAGCATTGTGGCGAACTTAAAAATTAACTTAAAACTAAATGGTAAGAATTATAGTAAACAGTTTACAATATAAAGTATAGTTGGTATTTAGCTATGAAATTTGAACATAATTTGAACATGACATTTTTGAAACATAATAGTTTTATAATTTGGATCATTTACCAGTTTTATATGTCTACATAATAAAATTATTAAATCCAGATTAAACCAAATTAAATCAATAATTTGTGTTGCATATTTTTCAGTTATATGGTCATTAGATAAGTTACAAAAGGACCACAAGGGTATATGAGAATGGATTTCTTTATATTAGGTTGTGTGGTATAACAAGTTTATACATTATGATATAACAGGTTTATACACCTAACACTATGTAAAAAACTCAATGCACATAAAAGGCACGAATTTGGAATTCATTACCTGCATTGCCAGAAACCCTACCTGTACCCCAATTCAAACGATGCTAAAAAACCACCTTCTCACCCAAAGATAATTTGCTCCATATCAACCCATTCCCAGCAAAGTAGAATAATCCACTTAACGTAAAAAAACCTGAGGCTTTAAAGTCAATGTAATGTACGAATGAACGATTGAATGAATGAATGTAAAACCTATTATGAATAATACTTACTTAAGCTAATTATTCCCAACACTTATATTATAATGACCACGTAAACTATACTGCAATGCAATTGTTTTTAAATTGTTTAAATTGTTATCTCCACTCAATTAGTTGCATTGCTGCAATAAATTGCTACAATTAATTGATATGTTCAACTTATATTCAAACTTTAAAACTTAGATAAGCAACTTTACTTATTTATAAATTATCAACCATAACTTTTATTATTTATTATTACTATTGCTTTAATTTGTTTAATCTGATTTAATTAATTTTTATAATGAAGACAAAAGTACAAAACTATGTTCAAATTTCATAACTTAAATACTCACCTTTACTCATTGTATACTATCTACAATAATTCTTACAATCTAGTTTAAGTTAATTTTAAGTCTGCCCAAAATGCCCTGCATACTAGGGGCTTTTGGCATGTACTATAATGTAATCTCAATATTAACCAAATGTAATTCTTTGTATCATGTCCAAATAAAAATTATTATTATTGTGTGTATTATAATGAATCAGAGAGCCCATAGCAAACATCTTGGAACTCCTCTCATAACAACTCGAAACTGAGTTTACTCGATTGCGGATGCGGTGTACCAGATTCGACATCCAGCATTTTCATAGCTGGGACAGGAGACATGTTTGTGAGTTAGTTTGATATCTTTATTATGCACCCATACCCATCGTTTGTGCGTCAAGTTTATTGCAGAATTTAATAATGGCGTATAAGGGTATAAATATAAACGACATTCCATGTTTCATTGCAAATCGTTAATAAACAGACACGAGATTTCTTGGTAAAATAAATGACATATGTATAACACAAGCATAAGAACTTTTATTAGTAAAGCAAGTAACAGCACTGACGATGTGGAGCTGTTTATTAATTAACAAGAAGGTAATAGTTGCAGGAAAAGTTATATAAAAAACTATTGAAAAAGTTTATATTTAGGACATAAATTATTGTAAAGCGTTAATATAATAATTGTTATAATTAAAAATGTTAGCATGCGTTGTGAAGGAGCGTGAGTAGGTTCCTCCCTCCACCCCAACAAAGCCAGTAGACTACAAGCCGGTATTGTTAGCACGTGTTTTACACCTCAAACTGACACAAATCACCCTTAAAACCGGGAAGCGCAGACACAGGTTAGGATTATGAGATACTGTTTATCACCTTAGTTGAGCCTAGAGCTGATTTATTAAGCGTAAATGTGAGTGTAGAGTTATTCACCCTGGGCGTCAGTCCCTGCTGAGAACCTTGCCAGGTAATCTAGATTTATTTTAACTTCATATATATTTATAATTGTGTTTTGACGATGCAAATTACTAGTAACTAACTACTTTCATTTCCAGTGTTGGCAGGTTAGATTATTCTAGGATTTGGTACTGAAGTTAGAAAATATGAGTTTTTATACTGCTAAGTATTGACTGGATGCCATTTTGATTTAATATTTAGGAATATTACTTTGGTTTAATTTTAAGTAATATTCCTCGGTAACAGACCAAAAAATAGTATCCAGTGTCACTAATAAAATAACCACGCCACATACGTACATATCTACATTCATATACATACCTTTATTTATTTCTCTAAAACACTGGTGCTGTTTCACTTCCTGTGGGTTTAACGCCCCCTCCCCTAATTAAATTAATAATTGTAATAATAATGATTAATGTTATTGTTTATTAATTTCATTATTATTTTCATAGTTATTTTTATTATTTTCATTATTGTTTAGTTATTTGTGCATGTTGTTTAAGCTGGAAATTAAAAGGCATTGTATGAATTCTGGGATATATATAATTCAGTGGGTTAAGCAAATGTTAGCAAGAGTTGAGTGAGTAAAGTAGTGTTTATTTATGTACAGGTACATAAGTACAATTATCATATATAAGGAAACGTGTAAATTACCTGGGATAACCCCCAAAAAAGGGGTCAGGCAAAAGGTGACTTATTTCAACTGGGGGGGTTCTTGTAACATGTTAGTATTTAGTAAGTTTATTCAGGTACAGGTACTCAGAATAGTTACATAGAATTATCATACATAGTAGTGTATGTAGATTGCCCAAGATAACCCAAAGAATTAGGTAGTGACTTATTTCCATTAGGGTCCTTGTGATAATTATTATTTATATTTAAAAAGTTAAAAACAGGTAAGTGTCTTAACAATGTAAAAGCAGTTACAATAAAAGGAGCATGCTAGGGTGAGATAAAATTAGTTATTTTCATACTAGAAATCATAGGGAGTACACATTTGCAAGAGCAGTCTATTCCTCTTTTTATTTCTGAATAGAAAAATGTCTTTAGCTCTAACCACTTATCAGAAAATTAGCAACGGACAAGTGAAATGAAGACAGCAACACTCGCAGCAAAGGCATTCTTGAGCTTCCCAGTGCTGTGCTTCCAGCCCAAAAGCTGGGGTGTGAGCTCCAAGGATCCTGTACTGCTTGCTGCCTTTGCACCTCTGACTCGTCTCTGCTGCTTGAGCCCAGTGTGGGTAGGGTTTGTTGCAACCCAAAGTACCTAACTTCTCCCTCTGAGCCCGTGAGGCAGGGAATGGCGCTAGGCCTAAAGGACAGCTAGTCCCAGAAAATGAGGAGGTACTTGTATCTCCTCCCATGGCAGACATTGGTCACAAGACACTCCAGCAAAAAGACAGTGTAATCGCTGGTATAATTGCCCGGCCTGAGCGATTATACTGGCGAATCTAGAGGCACTGAAACAGAACAGCATGACCACTGACTGAGGTATTGCAAAGTTGTTCTCCTTCCCATAGTTCTGTATAATTGTATTGGTTCCGGCCTTAACAAAATTGTCAGTAAGATGTTGGGGACACTGGTTGTAGCAATTTTATAAATGTACTGTAATTTACTTTAGTTGATTTATTCAGCATGTCCTGTTGTAATTCATTTTCTGGCCTATATGCTTTCATGGACCCAGGTCCAGAATGAATCTCACCATTTGTTCTGGGTGATTTGTATCATATCTTTCATTTTTTTTGTTAAGGCAAGTACCCACGAAGAGCAAGTGATCTATAATACATTGTATGAGAGCTAGACATAGGGCCCTGCGAGCCTCAGTTGGTAGACACTGCGCCTGTTTGTAGAAAAGCTTTAGTCTGGCATTAGCTTCCTTTAAAACATTGTTTAATATTAGTTCTCTAACATAAGAAGTAAGAAAGAAGGAACACTGCAGCAGGCCTCACGAGCCACATCAAAGGCACGTCAGTCTACAACCAAGTAATGACCTACTAATCAGATCAGTTCACATCCACTTAAAGGAGCGCCACAGCGTCAAACTATTAAACAAACTGATCAGGTGCTCACCGCACCACGTATTTTATCAGCTATTTTAAACTACGCTGTTTTGCTTCTAATGACCTTTCAGAGTTATTTCCACTCATCTGTGATGCTAAACCAGTATACTCTATCTTTCATGAATCCAGTTTTCTTAAAGCCATTGTGATATTCATCTTGGCTGATCGCAGCAATATTGCAGATATCCAGCAGCTGTTGTCAAAGCTCTGGCTTCTTTGGCAGGGTCTGATTTGATTCCCAGCATGATTTGAAACAGTGAGCGTCTTTGTATAAGTTGTCTGTATTCCACTCATCAAGTGATGATTTTCATAGAGTCATGAGTCCCGAGCTGGTGTGAGATAGCATCACTGGACAAGTTATTACCTTTGAAATGTATAACAAGAGAACTTTATATAGTAGTATGTAATTGATGTCAGCTAGGCCTGCATACATGTACATGTAGCGTAGTAAATAAAGATATATTATATTATTATATTATTCCTGTTTTCCATTTATACACCTAATCATATTCCCCCTAATTCTAAGCCTTTCTGAGTGCAGATTCAGGACCTCCAGTCTATCGTCGTAGGGAAGATTTTTGATACATGGGATCAACTTTGCCAGCTACTCCTTTGTATGTTTTCCAGTGTACATATCCATTCTGTAATACAGTGACCAAAGCATGCAGCATAATCTTAATAGGCCTAAGCAAAGATATAGGGATTGAACAGCCTGAGAGTTTTCTATTACAGTGGAACCTTGAGGAGTTTTGGCGTAATCCATTCAGGGCTAGGCCACAAGTCAGCGGCCAGTGAAGCAATATTTCCATAAGAAATAATGTAAATACAATTAATCAAATTCCAGACACCCAAAAATATTCACAAAAAAATTCATTTTTAAAGATTAACTATAGTTTATACACAGCACTCATTGTTTGGAAGGGAATCCCCCTCCACACATAAGGACTTCAGGTAACAAGTCCCTCTCTGGGGTTACTTCCCTTTCTTTTAATGCCACTAAGGACCAGTTAGTCCTTTGGGCCCCTGTCACAACTAAATAACTGTTGAATGTCCCTAAAATGGACATTGTTTTGTCACTGAACATGTTGCCGAGATGAGTTGTTTCAGCTTGCTCCCAGGGGTGGTATTTCTCCACGAGCTTTTACGCTTATTCCACATTTCCACATGTCCTTAGCACTGAAGAAGGCACCTCCTTCCTCCCTCTTCCTCCTGTGAAGCAAGTTTCGCCAACTGTGGTCCTGATGCTGTTGCAGATGAAGCTCTTGCAATTCATCCAGTGGTTAGCTCTTCCCTGTGGTTGTCCACCAACTCTTCCACATCTCGCCACTTTCGCCTCCAACCCCAGGGACTTGCCCAATGCCACAATACCTTCCACACAGGCAGAGGGTTGTCAGGGTCAGCCTCAAACCCTTCAAAATCCCTCTGTTGGACACAATCAGCCTGGTGTCTCCAAGCTTGAGTTCAAAGTCCTGGAAGTCACTCCCTTCCAAGCCTTACCTATAAAACTTATGCAGTTGTGAATATTGAAATGATTCCTCCAGAACTCTCTTAGGAACAGCTCGGTGTCGAGGTCACTTCAAGCACTTTTCAAACACTGCTTTGGTGTACAGTTTCCAGTTACAAATGACCTGCTGGTCCATTGGCTGGGATGAGAGGAATGGTGTTAGGAAGGCAAGAACTGCTGTAGTGAACCTGAAGTTCCCTAGACAAAAGTCTGCCAAGTTTGGAGGATGAGCAGGAGTGATGTCCAGTACCAGGAAGTACTTAATTGGCAATTTCTTTTCCTGGAGGGTATTTTTCACATACTGGCCAAACACTTGATGGACCCACTCTATGAAAAATTTGCCTTGTAACTATCTTAACATTATTAGCCATCCACATCACACAATCTATCCTTGATGACACTGTGTTTCTTGAACACTGGGATTTTCATAGTGATACACGAGTAATGGCTTCACTTTAAAATCCCCATAGCGTTAAACAAAACAGAGGGATTAGCCTGTCTTTCATAGGCTTGTGTCCTGGCAGTGCCCTTTTCCTCCTGAGTAATGTAGGTCCTGGTGGCATTTTCTTCCAAAAAAACAAGCCTGTTTCGTCTAATTAAACACTTGTTGGGGTTTAATTTCAATGTCTACATTGCCCCTTAAATTCATTCTAAATTTTCAGTCAGCATGTTTGTCTAGACTAGCTGCCTCGCCATGCTATCACAATGTGTATGCCACTACGCTTTTTTAAATCACTCAAATAGCTTCTGCTGGCCTTAATCTCACTAACATCAGCACTGGTTCCAGGCATTTTCTTCCAAGATCTGCGATGCAACTGCCTTGCCTTTTCACATATGATGGCCTCGGAAATACTATCACCTGCTATCTGTTTATTGTTTATCACACCATCAACAACTTCTCCAACCTCTTCCACTGTTTTGATCTATTTTTTGGCTTACATGTCAACACCTTTCGCAACATCAGCTTCATGAGTTCTTTTCTCTGACAGGATAGAAGTGATAGTGATTTGTTTTTGTACATCTAGCAAGCTCCCCACACGTATGCCACTCATATTTTCTACTCTATCTCCTTCAGTTCTATGGTGTTCCTAACTTTCTTTACCACAGAGGTGCCACTGAAGTTTCTTTGGACCCATGGTGACTTATTTCTGATCACAATCAATAAACAAGCACTAAACACAATGAATTTATTGTATGGAAATGTTTGGATGAGCTTGCAGGGTAATATTCACTCAGGGTAAACAATGCTAGACTGACTTACGGCCTGCGGCAGGCGCGCGGAGCAGGCGGACAGTCTGTACGCGGCCGAGAATCGGGACAAAATTGGCTTGAAACTTAAAGTGCCCGATACTCGGGGTGGCTGAAACTCAGGGTTTCACTATATTTATGCTACTCAAACAAAGTTCAGCACTCGACCAAACAAACGACCTGCCAGAAAACTTCGCTGTAAACTATTTGTGTTTCTTCCCATTTTCTTTGTTCATATTTGGCATAAATAAGTCACCATAGGGCCTGTAAAGATTAGCGATAACAATAACCAAAAAGAAAATTGGTTAGGAAGAATTTGTTCGATGCACCGACGGATCGGCATTCGAACAGCTTTCTGGAATGAATTAAATTTGATTGCAGTTCCCTGTATTTGTGGCTATGGAGCAAATTTATTATGTGCACAGTGAATTAGTAATTCAGAGCGCCATCTTTTAAGAACTTAGACGGGATGTTATCGGGACAAGTGCTCTTAGTTGGGTTTAATTTATAATTCTTTATGTATGAAATGCATAGATACACCTACTAGTTGGCAGCTGTTTGGAGTGATGCCCTTATTAATGTAATATGTTTAAGAATTATCAGTCTGTTAAAGGAATTTGATACAACACAATTAACCCTTAGGGTCGACAGGCCTTCTCAGGAGAAGTGTTCCTGGGGTCACGAAAATTTTGGAATTTATTTTTCTTGTAAATGATAGAGACTCTTTCCAATCATAACGCCACCAAAAATTATGAAATTTGATCGAAAACTAACGAAATTATGCTTTCGCGAGTTATAAAGCATCTATGACACTAGCGCATCAGCGATTTCACCCACTTCGGAGCCCTATTTTCGACAAATTCCAATGTTTCAGTCTCCTAGAGTATGGCTGTTGTGAACTCCATTTCTTCTGTCAGATGAGTGAAGAAACTGCCACAAACCACCATTCCTTACCAAAATAGTGGTCAAGAAAAATGGCAATTTTCAATTTCACACAAATTTGAACGATGCCAATTTCAAAATAGGGTCAAAATAAACAAGGCAGACATTCTGGCACTAAAATAACATGTTCTCTGTTCATTAATACACGTCCTCTCCAGGCCCCTGTTCCATTACTTTTGCCGTTTTTAATTTTAAAATTCTCATAAATAGAAGGATTACTCACCATAGCATACTTATTTGCAACCATTACAAAATAGATATAAAATAACATCAGGTACTTATTGCGTGAAATACAGACTCATACAGTTGATGATATTGGGTGCATGTCAATTTTGTTTTTTGAACATTATCAAGTCAAACATTTTCATACTGATTCAATTTAAGGTCACTATCAATTGTCATATAATCAATCATCTCTATTTCTATAATATATACCATTCTATAAATAAGATCAAAAGAATACATCAATAAATATATCTGAAAATTGACTGCCAAAAGTCGCTGTTTTAATCAGAAAAAGCTTGGTCAGTTTTTTCTCTCATCTGATGTGTTCTGCAGGATTTTTTATACTGCGCACACTGACCACACAAACGACTCTTTCATATGTATGCCTACCAGACGTTTTCTGCTTAATTGAGGCACTAGGAATTTGGGGGTACTAGTACGGCACCAACCCTATGTAAACGTACTAGTACGGCACCGACCCCGAGGTTAATATACTTAATAGTGTTGAATTAAAACAATTTGCCATAAGTTGTCTCGTGGCATACCGTTATCAATAATTGCTTACAGTGTCGGAATCTAACTGTGGGTTTGTAAACTCTCCACCCCAGCTGTTTTAGTTGTTGCAGAAGCTTTCTTGGGGTTATTCTTCTAATATCTTCAATTTTTGAGCAATAGTGCCTTGCCTTTTGCTCCTTTGAGCCTCTGTTCCTAACTCTCTGGAATTCATTTAGCGCTGCAATATCCTGCATGTTTATCTTAAATTTTTGCCAACTGGTCTGATTTCATATCTGTATCTGTAATCCTTCCAGGGTTCAGTTCTTCATTTAATTTAAACTCTTTAACAATTTATAATATTATCCAAGATCAACGTGAACATTGTTTTGAATTTTCTCAGGCATCATTTACATCTGCAACTTGTAATCAATATCCAATCACAATTTGTAGCCTGTTTACAAGTATTTCTTTGCTGTAGTTTCTAGTTGACCTCATTTTAATTGTCTTGTGTAGGCCTGAACAATCCCTAATGATTTTCTAATACAGTAAATGATGAGATGATCACTAATACCTGTGGTGATGCCTATTTGGCTAATGTTGGCAGAACAGTTGCAAAGGATGTGGTCTATATTATTTTAAGAACTGTGTGATCTGGGTTGGTGCATTAATTAGTTGAGTGTAACTATATAATCCAGAATTTGCTTATACACATTACATAGCCCATTGACTTGCTGTGGAAATGTCCCAAGCATCGGTTCAGACAAGACTTGAAAAATCTCTTAAGAGATTAATCATGGTGGGAGTACAATGTAGTTCCCTACTAGGATTGGTTTAACTTGGGTAACAACACCTCAAAATCATGGGAGTCTCGGTTTGGTATCATTCAAATCAGGTCTTGGGTTATAGGCTAAGTCATTTTCTTACATAGCATATACCCCACCTCCATTTCTAATTCTAAGTGATTTATGTTGTAACCTTCTATTTTAGGCCTGTCTTCATACACCGTGACATCCAACCAGGATTCAGAGATGGATATAACTGCCACCCTAGTTCTGTTGGCTAAGTCCTAATCTCTGACATCTTGAGTGAAGTGACCTCACATTGACTTGTAGATAAAAGTGAAGACCTGTTTTTCTTGAAGCAGTCATAATCATCAATATTTGGCATGGGTCATTTGTGTTAAAGTTAGGTAACTCCAGTGTCAGCACTACTAAAAAGTAATTGGGTTAGAGTGCATTTATTGCAAACATTAACATTCAAACTTCAACCATAATGCACCCACCTTAAATGTTTTACATTCAAATTCAAATGTTTATTTCTCTGTAAAGATTGCAAGCTTTTATTTATAGCTGATGCTGGATCTTGCCCTGTTCACTACTACTTTTTGTGTTCGAAAATCCATCTACTACCAACTACCACATAATGTCCATGGCCCACTCATTTGTGCGCTATCACTCCATGATCACATTTGTCAACGCCTTTGCAAAATCTGTGTAAATGCATCTGCGTTGTTAAGTCTTCCAATCACCTAAGCTAATTCTGCCATAATAGTTCACTCCAGCTGTGACAGAGCACCCAGTCGTCCTGCTCTAAAAGGCACATGCTGGTTTAGGTTATGTTGGTTTGTGCTGGTCAGGAGCTTGTAATCTACCGTCTAAATCCTCTTTCGAAAGGGTACATGATGTGAGAAGTTAGAATACTGGTCTGTGGTACTGGCAGGTATCTACCTCCCTTCTGCTTGAGCTATGTCTGCACTCTATAACCCTTTGACTGTTCCGGTGCGTATATATCGTCTTACGAGCCACTGTTTCCAGTCGTACAGTATATATAGTCTTACGAACCACTGTTTGGACGTGATATATATACATCTGCTCTCCAAATTCTGGCGGAGCCCTCTCCTGGCTGGTAGGCCATAGGAGAATGGGTCCGTGTGGTCATTATTGTAGCTTCAATATAAAAAAATCTGCAGCATGCAGTGCATAATGAGAAAAAAAACTCCGACCGTTTTTTTGGTTTAAAACATACTACAAAAATGAATGATTTTGATTAGTTTCATGATGAAATCTACCTTGAAATTGAGCTCAAAGTAGGGAAATGTTTGATTTTTGCAAATGTTCAGAGTAAACAAATCACGCCCTTGCGTCCAATACACATCAATTGGTGAGTCTAATATTCTTTCACAAATTGCACTGATATTATTTATACCATTTTACAATGCAATAGATCGCCTGCTTGATTAAATCTTCTATTTTTGTGTGGACAAAAAATCAAAATAGAAAGCAAGAGTAATACAAGCGTTTCTAAGCGTTTATGGACAACAACATCTTATTTTGTGCAGAATCTGCTTATTCTGGTTCAACACAGAATTGAGTTATTTATAGATGCAAATGCTAAAGCTTCACATTACTTTGTGATAGTTGAAATCAAGCCATTGGTGGTTCACACATACTGTGGATGAACAATAATTCTGAAAAGTAACTTGTGCCTGCCGTTGGCGAAATAGGGCTCAAGAAATCAGTGAGAGGTAACTTATCATATATATCGCCGAATCTGCTTCGCGAGCGTAACTCCATAGTTTTCAATAAAATTTCCTTAGCACCTAATGTCATTACCATCGAGAAAATATTCTATATGTTCATAAAATGCCACTAATTTGCGACAACAAGAAGGAGGCACTCAGGATCAGGGTTGCAGACAGTCAAAGGGTTAGAATCTCTGGTATTTCACAAGTCTAGCTCTTTCTCCAAAAAGAACACTAAGGGCTCTTGCTAATGGTACTTTGCACTTCTTTATAAATAAGCATTCCATGAATCTGGTCTGGTGTTGTAATTAGTGGGCATGTTGTCCACATTTCTTTTCAAAATCTATGGAATTTGTACTAATGTCAGTTAGTTAGTCTGCATAGCCTTCTGTTAGATGAAAAATATTTCTGCATTTCTGCACCTAGCTGTCATTTGAGTGGGTTGCTGAACACCGACTGATACTGTTCTTTAATTTCACTCATTTCCTGTTCATCATCAGTATACGAATCTCCTCTCAATAATGGTCAATTCTATAGGTAGTTCTTAGCTTGGATTTTGCATAGGAATAGAAATATTTTGGGTTTCTTGCAATATCCTGTATGGCCCTTTCTTCCCCTTTGTACTAACTTCTGTTGGGTAGCAACAGTTTTGCTCTAATTCAGTGATCTCTTTGGTTAAGATATCTCTCACTCTGTTTGCAACATGTGTGTTTTAACAATTCAGTAACCCGTTTTCTTCTTCTGTACCATCTCCTCACACAGCTCTATATAGTGGTCCCTCGTGTTTCGGTCTTAATCCATTCCAGGAGCTAGACCTTAACACGAATTGCTTTCAGAGTCGAAACCTTATTTCCCATAAAAATAATGTAAATACAATTAATCCACGTTCCACCCAAAAATATTCACAAAAAAATCATTTTTAAAGAATAAATATACAGTGGTCCCTCGGTTTCGTGCATCTCCAAACTCGGTTTGTTTATGTAAGTGTATTTTTAAATGAAGTGCTGTTGCAGGGTGTATTTTTGAGGGTCAAATGAGCTAACCTACGTGACATTATTTCTTGAAGTAAATTCGTTTGATAATGGCACTTGAGCAGCATTTTTGGGCAATTTTTCGTCAGAAAACCGAGGACCACTGTACTATAGTTTTACATACACAAAACAATTATAAGAGAAGTAATAAATTTATAATTAAGCATTTAAATAACATTTACTTACCTTTATTGAGCGAGTTGCTGGCATCTGGAAGATAGGGAGAGTGAGGGAGAGCTTAGTGTTTGGAAGGAATCCACTCCCTGCATGCCTGCTACCACTGGGGGCCACTGAGCTTCTTTGGACCCTTTTTTTTTTTTTTTTCAACAAGTCTGCCGTCTCCCACGGTAGGGTGACCCCAAAGAAGAAAATCCCCAAAAGAAAATACTTTCATCATCATTCAACACTTTCACCACACTCCTTACCACATAATCACTGTCTTTGGGCGCTCCAGATACGACAGCTGAGAATAGCCCCTCCCGCTGTCACTATCCCAGACCCTCCTTTAAAGTGCAGGCATTGTACTCCATTTCCAGGAATCCAAGTCAACTAAATCAATTAACTGGTTTCCCTGAATCCCTTCACAAAATGTTACCCTGCTCACACTCAACAGCTCCGTCAGGTCCCAAAAAACATTCGTCTCCATTCACTCCTATCTAACACGCTCACATGCTTGCTGGAAGTCCAAGCCCCTACGCCCTAAAACCTCCTTTACCCCCTCCCTCCAACCTTTTCTAGGAGCCGGCCCCCTACCCCTTATTCCTTCCCCTACAGATTTATACTCTCTCCAAGTCATTCTACTTTGATCCATTCTCTCTAAATGACCAAGCCACCTCAGCAACCCCTCTTCAGCCCTCTGACAAATACTTTTAGTAACTCCACCTCCTAATTTCCACATTTCAATTTTTCTGCATAATATTTACACCACACATTGCCCTTAGACAGGACATCTCCCACTGCCTCCAGCCTCCTCCTACGCTGCAGCATTTGCAACCCATAGCTTCACACCATAAGATTGTTGGTACCACTATGCTGGTGTTCCTTTCTTTGCTTCCATGGATAACGTTTTTGTCTCTGAATACCTCAACGCACCACCTAAACCTTTTTCCCTTCATCAATTCATAGTTAACCTCATCCTTCATAAGCCCATCCGCTGACACGTCAACTCATAAATATCTGAAAACATTTACTTCTTCCATAATCCCTCTCTCCAATGTGATATCCAATTTTCTTTATTTAAATCGTTTGATACCCTCGTCACCTTACTCTTATCTATGTTCACTTTCAACTTTCTACCTTTACACACCCTCCCAAACTCGTCCACTAACCTTTGCAACTTTTCTTTAGAATCTCCCCATAAGCTACAGCTATCATCAGCAAAAAGTAACTGTTAACTCCCATTTTGCATTTAATTCCCCATAATTTAATCCCACCCCTCCCCAACACCCTAGCATTTACTTCTTTTACAACCCCATCTATAAATATATTAAACAACCATGGTGACGTTACACATCCCCTTTTAAGACCTAATTTTACCCCCGGGGGAAACTCCCCCCTCCCCCTACACACCCCCAACCTGAGCCTCACTATCCTCATAAAAACTATTTACAGCCTTCAGTAACACTACCTATTCCATACACTTGAAAATTTTCCACATTGCTCCCCTATCCACTCTTATCATATCCTTTTTAAATCCATAAATCTTTAAAACTTCTCTACCTTTATCTAAATACTGTTCACATATAGCCACTGTAAACACTTGATCTAAAAACCCCCCCACCCACTCTAAAAACCCCCTTGCTCATCTGCAATCCCCACTCTCTGTCTTTTCCTTAATTCTTTCAAAAAACCCCCCATACACTTTACCTGGTATACTCAGTAAACTTTTTTTTTAACAAACCGGCCATATCCCCTCAAGACAGGGTGACCTAAAAAAAAAAAGCAAAGTTTCTCTTTTTAAATTTAGTAATTTTTCAGGAGAGGGTTACTAGCCCCCTTTCTACTGGCCTTTTAATCGCCTCTTACGACACGCATGGCTTAGGGGGGAAGAATTCTGTTTCCCCCTTCAGTAAACTTATTCCCCCATAATTTTACACACATTTTTTTCCCCTTCTCTTTATATAAAAAACTATACATGCTCTCTGCCAATCCCCAGGTACCTTCTTTTTCATCGACATTTAAAAGGGTTTCCCCAAAAAAATTCCCGTTATCTACCCAATACCTCCAGCCCCCCCATCTACTAACTCCCCTCTCTGTTTTTAAAATTTTACAAATCCATTCGTTCCCTAGGCTTTCTTACCTTTTTTATCTCCTCCAAATTTTTCTTGTTTTCAAAAAATTTCTTGAGAGCCTCTCCCCCCCTTTCATCAGCTCTTCTTTTGCATTCTCACCACTCTCTTCACCTTTCTTTACTCTCCATATACTCTGCTCTTCTATTAACACTTCTGTTTTGTAAAACCTCTCATAAGCTACCTTTTTCTCTTTATCACACCCTTTGCTCTTCATTCCACCACTCACTCCTCTTTCCTCCTGCACCCACCCTCCTATACCAACAACTTCTGCCCCATTCTAATACTGCATTTTAAAACTATCCCAACTCTCTTCAACCCCTCCCCACTACTCATACTTGCACTAGCCCACCTTTCTGCCAATAGTTGCTTATATCTCATCCTAACTTCCTCCTCCCTTAGTTTATACACTTTTACCTCTCTTACTTGCTGTTGTCATTTTCTTTTTGTCCCATCTACCTTTTACTCTAACTGTAGCTACAACTAAATAATGATCTGATATATCTGTTGCCCCTCTATAAACATATAAATCCTGAAGCCTACCCATCAACCTTTTATCCACCAATACATAATCCAACAAACTACTTTCCTTACGTGCTATATCATACCTTGTATATTTATTTATCCTCTTTTTCATAAAATATGTATTACTTATTAACAAACCTCTTTCTACACAGCTCAATTAATGGTTCCCCATTTACATTTATCCCTGGCACCCCAAATTTACCTACTACTCCCTCCACAACATTTTCACCCACTTTGCATTAAGATCCCCAACCACAATTACTCTCCTTGGTTCAAACTCCCCACCCACACACTCAACATTTTCCAAAATCTCTCTCTCTCTCCTCTACACTTCTCTCTTCTCCAGGTGCATAAACACTTACTATAACCCACTTTTCACATCCAACCTTTATTTTACTCCACATAATCCTTGAATTTATACATTTAAATAGAAATATCGAAAGCTTATTGCTTGAGTAGCGTTGAAAATGAGTTGAGCAAATATTCTGTTAGTGGGTTGGATTTGTGAAGGACTTGCCCAGTATGGGCCAACAGGCCTACTGCAGTGTTCCTCCTTTGTTCTTACGTTAAGTTTGTCTTAAGTTTGCCGAAATGCACTGCATTATTAAGGGGCTTTCTGCAGGCACACCTAAATGTCATTTGAATGACCTTTATACAAATATTGGATCAGCAGAGCTGTGCACATGGTGTCTCGAATTTAATGATTAATAATCATGCAGACCACGGTTCGAGCCCCTCGTCCACTCTTTTGTTTATTCATTGACAGTTGTTTATTAAAACTTAATTTGAGTCCTTGCTCTGGTAATTTTTAAAATTACCAATGGTTGAACACTTACTCCACCTCTTGTCAGTTTAGAACTGTGGCCTCTTGTTATCCTTGGTGCAGGTGTGAACAGATTCACTTTAGATAATCTTTTATGTCTTTTAATGACTATACAGCCTCTCCTCACTTAGCACGTCTCGTTTACCCCGGGGGCCCCGGACTTTTGACCCCGACCATATTCATCCTAAATAATGTATATTAGGCTGATTTCCTCTATTGTTTAATTTCAATATACAGTACACTATTATAAACATTTTAAAAAATACCAAAATTTATAAATTTTAAAGGTGACATTAAAAAATATCAGGATGGTTGACACAAACTGACTACCATTATAGTATGCTCCTCATAGTGAAATTTGTTTAAGGGGTGGTCTCAGGAACAGAACTCCGTCGTTAAGTGAGGGAGCTGTATATGTTGATGTCCCCTCCCTTTTGGGCCCTTGAGGGGATCTAATGTGCTTTTATCCTTTTTCATAACTTTTTTTGTTAACCATTTTTTGACTTGGGACCCTTTTCTAACTTTTTTTTTCTTATGGGGTAACATTTTGTAGCTTGTTAGATACGGTTGAGGGAAACAGGTGGTTTCAATGGCTTTTTTTGCTGTATGAGCAGGGTAATATGAAAGGTTCCCCAAAGAAAAAGGTTGCTGATTTACTCCCGAAATGGGTGGGGATTTGGTTGGAAGTCATCTGATATGTTTTTTCACAATTCTGGCAAGACCTTTAAAAAATTTGGGATTGGGGAAAAAAAAAAAAACATTTTGCCTTTTTGAAAGCCACTGATTTACATCGTTTCTCATAATCCCACCATTACTATATATTTTTGTGAATATAGCAAATGAAAATTTTAAAAATCTATTCACTATTTTGTGTTTTGGGGGAAAAAATATGTTGTCATTCAGTTTTCAAACTACGGCCTTTTTTTTCCCCGTTTTCCTTTACAATTTGAGGCCTAGTCCTAGACTGCCTTGGGGAAGGTGAATTTTTTCTAGCTGTCTTTTAAAAAAGGAAGTACAGTAATATCTAATTTTAACCCTTTCGGGGCCCAAACCGTAAAATCTACGCATTGCCCACAGGGTCCAAATCGTAGATCTATGCCAAAACTCAACTCACCCCCGATAAGCTGTGATCAGTAAATTTGGGCCTAGATATAAAGGGGGGAAATGTATCTATGTGGTAAGTTTGCACCTTTAAAAGTAAACCCTAAAAACACGCAGTCATAAGAGAAAAAAAAAACTGACTGTTTTTTATTAAAAAAACCCAATTTGGGGTGTTTTTTCTTGTGGTTTTACGGTTGTATTCACGGTTTCTTCATCTCATTTGATAGAATGGAAGATATATTACAGAAATAGAGATGATTTTGATTGGTTTTAGTACTGAAAAACCTTGAGCTCAAAGTAGCGGAAATGTTTGTTTTTTGCTGATTTTCAAGAGTAAACAAATCAATCCCCCACGACCAATACACATCAACTGGTGGGTCAAATTATACTTTTACAAATGCGCTGATAGTGTTTATACAATTATTACAATATTGCATAAATTAATTCATCTTTTTTTTGTGTGAATAAAAATTCTTTATGTAAAAAAAAAAATCAAAAGGGAAATTCATCTGTAAAGCCTGGAAACATAACTAATAAACAGAGGAAATGTTTTTTTAGTGCCAGGAATGCATGCATTGTTTATTCTGGATGCTGTTTTGAAATTGGAATATTTTGAACTTTGTGTGAAATTGAAATTACCAATTTCTGATCATTTTAAATTGGCTACTTAAAAAAGTTGATTGGGCAGTTTCTTGTGCCCCAGTCAATAAAATAAAAATGTAATACTAACAAAAAAATAAGAATTTGGTCAACTGGAATAATGTAATTGGCCTAAAATAGGGGTCAAAGTAGGAAAAATTCCCGAAATGAAAATCTATCACTGACAGTCAAATTTGTAGTGTAATTTGTCCGGTTTTCCCCCAAAATTTCCGTACTTTTTGTTTTATTACCTTTAAAAAAAAGATTCTCTCCCTTTTTTTCATAAGAAAAAAATTTTTTTTAAATTCTTGGACCCTGTGTTTTTTGATTAATCTGTTCTAAAAGTCGGGCGAAAACTGAATCGTAAAAAAACTGAAGCAATGTTTCCCATAAATAATGAAACCCCCAATTAATCCATTCCAGACACCCAAAAATATTAAAAAGAATAACTAGTTTTACATACAGAAAACTTTTGAGAAATAAATATAAATGACTAATGAAATGGATAAATAACATTTAACATCACTTTTACCTTTATTAACCCTTAAACTGTCCACACGTAGATATACGTTCACGTGCGTAGCTGACCAAATATTTTAAAAAAAAAATAAATTGTTTTTTTTCTTTAAAATGAAGAGTGCTTTTTGTTTGTCATTCCCATGTTGAAATTACTGCACACACTAAGTGCCAGACCCATTCTCTAATCCCCTAGGAAATTCAGGCTTATCGTGGCAAGGTTAAAAGCATTTTTAAAAAAAACGTAAATCTACATTCGGGCGTAGGGCCGCGAGCTTATTCTAGGGTGTGGCCCTTTTTAAAGGGTTAAAGACTCTTGTTGGTGGGGGGAAAAAACGGTCCCGGAGGAGAGGGAGGGGGAAAGGTTATTGTTTGGCAGGGGAAATCCTTCCATAAAGGGATTCCCGGTATCAAGTCCCTATCCGGGGTTACTTCCCCCTTTTTTTTCTTTTTCTGGCACTAGGACCCGCTTGAGTCACTGGACCCCCGTCACAAAAATCTGTCCCGAGAGGTCTGTTTCTGGCATTTTCTAAAAATTTTCCTAAAATGGGACAAGGCATTGTCATTGAACATGTTGCAACACGGCTTGCAACAGCTTTGTTAGAGGGGTATTTCTCCACAAAACTTTGCATCTCCTTACACTTTGCACACTTGTCCTTAATCACTGAAAAAGGCACATTCTCCCCTCTCTGTTCTTCCTCTGAAGCAATATCCTCAGCTGTTGTCTGTTGCTATTCCAGTTGAAGGTGTTGCAGCTCTTCAGTGGTTAGCTCTTCCATTTGGGGGGGCCACCAACTTTTTTCCACATCCTGGCCACTCCTTTTCCAACCCCATGGATTTCCCCCCAAAAAAACAATAGATTCCACAACACACGTACGCCACTTTCATACTTTGCTGGCGTTCTTTCTTGAAATTTTCGTGTTTCTCTCCTTTATCCAAAAAGGGGTGGCACTTGGAACTTTCTTTGGCCGGGCTGGGGCTTGTACTTTGGGTTTTTTCGTGCTGTTTTAAAAGTAACAGCCTGGTTGATCAGTCCCTGATCCACCATGAGGCCTGGTCTGAACCGGGCCGCTGGGGTTACCCCCGGCCCCCCTCCAGGTATATTCCAGGTAGGGGGCTTTAAAAAGCAGTCACACTCAATAAACAAGCCCAAAATCAATGGATTATTATGAAATGTTTGAATGAACGGCGGGATGATGATCACTCAACCAGAAACAAAGGCAGACTGAGTCACGAATGCATGGGATGCTTTGTGTGGGCGCTTAATTTGGGAGAGTTCCCGGGCAGGCGGACGCGTTTGGTACGTACCATTTTCAACTCCGAAAACCGGCGGATGTATGAAAACTGGAACAAAATTTTGATGAAAAAGTTTTTTGAAAACCGAATCCTACGAAAACTGGGCATAAAAAACGTGTTCCACTATAATTACAGTACAGTCTAAAGGGTTATTTTTCAGTTTTTTTTAAATTCCCAGTACAGTATTTTTAAATTACTAGGGCAATATCTTTTCTTAAAACATTTATAATTTTTTTATTCTTTTTGAATGAGGGGGCTAATAGGGGGGGTTTGTTTCAAATTCCCCCGGTGGCAATAAACAGATCAAGGTATGCTTTTTTTTTCTCTCTCCCTTTTTTGTCAAATGAAATTAAAATTGTTGATGTGGAATGGATAGATTAATAGTTTATTGAAGAAATATCTATACTATTTTTTTTAAAATTTTTTATATAATGATTTCCTTCTATATATTGGGGCTGAATAAAAAACATTTTTTTGAATACTTAACTTTTTTAAGGTTCTCATCAAATATATTGCTTTGAAATTTTTTTTATTTTTCCCCTGTAGATTTTTTTGTAACTTATGTTAAAGGTTTAAAAGGGGAAAACCCGGGGGGAGACAGAGGCAAGTTGGAAGGGGGGGAAACTTAACGTGGAAAGGGGGTTTATGCCCAAAAAAGAGCTATGGCAGCTTTTTGGGGTGGCAGGAAATTGTCAAATGTAACTTTTTTTCCCCATTGGAAAGCTGTTAGTTTTTGGTCTTACCTCTTTATGGTTGACCACTGATAAAAAATTCACAAAAAACCCCAAATTTGGACTTTTTATGAGATTTTTAAAGAGAGAGGGGGAAAAAGAAAAAAAAAAACGAGAGAGGGAAAAAAGGGGGGAAAAGAGAGGGGGGGGAAAACGGGGGGAGAGGGGGGGGAGAACGGGGGGGGGGGAAAAGGGGGGGGAGAGAGCGGGGGAGGGGGGGGAGGGGCGGGGAAGGGGGGGGGGGGGGAAACGGGGGGGAGGGGGGGGGGGAGGGGCGAGGGGGGAAGGCGAGAGGGGGAGAGGGGGGGGGGCGAGAGGGGGGGGCAAAGGGGGGGGGAGGGGGAGAGGGGGAGGAGGGGGGGGCAATTTAGTGACACCCAGTCTTTCACCATGCTTAAAGGGGTTTCATGTATACCCCAAAGCGTGTCAAAAACCCATTCTGGGACCTATAAATACTTTGTATATATTTCTAGACAATAGTAAATGACCAAGGCGGTGAAAATTTTTCACCTGTAGTGTGTTTTTGACTATTTGAAAAAAATTTCAGTACCTAATATTAGTGCCCAAGAACAAAGTTTGGGGTATGAAATCACAAGAACTACTATAAATTGTAATTATAGAACAAAAATTTTATAAAATAAAAAAAAAGGGAAAAAAAGGGGACACTTCTGCAAGTGGGGGGACCCCCTGTTGCTGTCAGGAAAGCATCCAGCCCAACCGCGGCATTCTTGGTAGTACTGATTAAATTTTTTTATAAAAATTTTGAATAATCCCCCTTTTTTTTAAATTTTTTTTTTTTTTAAAATATTCGGAGCGCTGCGCATGAACGTAGATCTACGTTTGGACAGTTTGGGGGGAAACAGGGCAGATACTTATGAAAACTACTCATTGTGGGAAGCAGGGGAAACCCAAGAAGGGGGGGGAAAATGGTAGGTACATACTAGGGATGTATCGGATATCCGTATCCGCATCCCGGCATCCCAAAAAATTCTTGCACCCCGCATCCGTTTTTTTCAAATGAGACATCCGCATCCGCATCCTTTTTTTTCTAAATGAGACATCCGCATCCTTTTTTTTTCCCCTAATGAGACACCCCATCCCTTTCCCACTTTAAATAAATACCCGCACCCCAAAAAAAACGGATGTGGCGGATTTAAAACCTAAAATTCAGAGCTTGCATGTTTTTTTCCCCCCAAACTTGTTCTTTAAATTTTCAAATTAACATTTCAGCTTTTAAAAATTATAACTTAATGACCGTGAGAAAAAAAAGAAAAAAAAGGGGGAACACTGGGGGCCTCTTGGCCCTTTTACTGGCAGGTCCTTCACAATCCACCAAAAAAAATTTTTCCCCCAAACCCAAAATTTTAAATTTTTCCCCAAAAAAAAGCTTTTTATAATAAAATCCCACTAAAAAAACCCCCTTATCATAAATTTTTTCCCCAAACCCAATTTAAAACTCCCCAAAGGGGGCTAGCTTCAAAAACCCCCACTAGGCTGATAAATTAGACACATGCAAGGGGAAATAAATGGTAAAAAAAACCAAAGGAAAAAAAACACAATAAAGGACCTTTTTCCCATTGTTTATTAGAAAACACATTGAAAATTAGGTTGAGCAAATTTCTGTTAGGGGGATGGATTGGGGAAAGGGCTTGCCTAGTAGGGCCAACGGGGCCCGCTGCAGTGTTCATCCTTTATGTTCTTATGTATCTTTATTGGGGGAAACGCCCAAAAATGGTTTTATCGTCCATACAAAGGGAGAAAAGAAGAACAGGAGAGTTTGAGGTGGTCAGTCCATCAGCCGGGTTTTTTTGTCTCACACAGCAACATTTTAGTATTTTAAAAAGGGAATTCTTCACTTGCAAAACCCCTTTGGGCCCCCCCATTCAGCTCCTTTGGTGCTCTTGTGGTGAACCAGGTGCTTCAGTTTTTTTAGTCCCCCATTTTATAGTGCTCAAAATTTTCAAAGCATATTCCATAGATGAAGTAGATGGGTTGGGTAGGAGTTTTTTTTTGTAAAATTGGGGTTTTGGGGGGTTTTAAAGGGGGGGCCTACCTAGTGTGGACCAGTTGGCTTGCTGCATTGTTCCTTATTTCTGTGTTTTTGTATTAATATTGGGGAAATTACCGAAAAATGTTAAGTAAAAAAAAATAAAATGAGACATTTTATTGTCTCATTGAACCTATATACCCTTTTGTCCCATGCATTGTTTGTTTCGGGGGGAAAAAACTCCTGGAGAGCGAAACGTTGCCACAATAAAATGTCTATTAGTTGCATTTTTTTCCTTTTTCTTAACATTCTGTGTTCTTGTATAGAGGTTGGATTTTAACGGGACTTGCACAATGGTTTTGGGGGTTTTTGGGGGGGGTTTTCTTGGGTGGGGATGGGTTGGGGAAAAAATTTTTTTGGGGGGGTTTGGGTTTTTACATGGACCTGCCGATGGGCCATAGGCCTGTTTTTGTGTTCCTCCTTTCTTATGTTCTTATGGTAAAAAAAAAAAAAACCAAAGGGATTTTATGACTGTCCTGCAAAACCGATCCCCATGTCAAGATGTGACATCCGTAATCCGCATCCGCATTTGCATTTTACTGTGCGATATCCGCATCCGTATTTTACTGTAAGCAGATATCCGCATCCTTTTTTACTGTAAAAGATATCCCCCCCAAAATAAGTAAGTAAGACATCCTTATACACATCCATCCGGATTTTTTAAAATTTTCACATCCTTTCATCCCTAGTACTTTACTGTTAATGATAAAAAAAACAATACAAGTGTCAGAAATTAACCCTTTCACTGGTGCAACCCCCAAAATTAAAAGTACTGACAATGTAACAATTAAAAAAAAAAAAAAGTATCTTCGGGAAATGATAGAGAATTTTTTTCTGAAGATCATAAAACACCAAAAATGAGAAATCTAATGGAAAATTTACAGAATTATGCAGCATAAATTTGGCAGTTTGGGCACAATTTACTCATTGGTTTTTTTCCCCCTTTTGAGTTTTTTTTTAAAAGAAAATTTAATCCAATCCCTAACTATTTTGCTAGTATGCCTTCTACTTTTACTGACAAAAAATTTTGCTCATACAACTATCAGGATTACCCTATAATGCCCAAAGAAGTCAGTAATTTGGCTAGTTTTACACAAAAAAAAAAAAAATCTAATTTAAAAACTGGTTTTGAAGTTTTTTATTTTATTTGAAAGTAATGCCCTTGTTATTTGTTTCATTGAAAAAATCGGTGGAACCTCTCGTCACAAACAGTTCAAAAAAAAATTTCGGGTTCCGACCAAACTTTTCCCCAAAATTTTTTTGCATCTCATCATAAACACAAATCAGGGGGCGAAAAAACACAGCCACCAATTTTAAATTCCGTGCCATTTTTCCCCAACCCCTCAAAAAACAAAGCCTGCAAAATTTTGTAAATCAAAAAATTTTTTTCCCCTGAATCTTTTCCAAAAAGAGATCTAAAAGGGATTTGAGACCTCTGTTGTGGAGGTTTTCCAGGGAAAAAGAGCATTGGTTTTGAGTGGCAGTGATGACATCAAAGGGGAACTGGTCGGGGATCACGAGGAGGAACTGACAACGGATGAACTTGCTGAACTCCAAATTGAGCATAAGGTGCTCACTGGGGAGCAGTTTGGAGGAAGAAAAAAAAGGGAGAAGTTTAAAAAGTAATGTTTTAAAAGCTGTCATAGAAAAATGGAATGAGTGCCAGGATTTCTTTCGAAAAACCCCCCCCACAAACGTTACGAAAAATTGGGGAACATAAATAAAATAACGTCCCCATTTCTGTAACGTTTTGATGTGAAGGAAAAGACAAGTCACATTAAATTGGGTTATGGTAAAGTTTGGTCCACCAGCAAAAGGGGGGCCTAAAAACGCCCCCCCATCGAGGCGGACTCTCCCTCAGAACAGTAACCTCCCCCCCCCTTATCTTCCTCTTCACTTCCTTCCGCCAGAAATCGACCCCCTGCAAGTTTAGTTTTCTTTTTTGTTTACTGTATGTTTTTTTTTTTGTTAAATTTTCTCTTAAACTGTTATTATTTTCTATAATTAAATTTTTTTTAAATTTGATTATTTTCTGTGCTTAAAACTGTTTGAAACACTCGTGCAATGTTGGGTTTTTTCTGTTGTTCCAAAGGGTTTTTTCCCGTGTTATTTAAGGTTTTTTTCATTTATTTACTCTTACACTGTGCATTCATGGTATAATTAACTATTTTTTTTCTTAAGAATCTTAAAAAAACAATACAGTGGTACCCGGTTCGATGGTCTCCCAAAATCGCCCTTAAGTTTTTTTTAAATGCTTTTGTAAGTATATTTTTGGGGGGGGAAAAGGACTAGTCTTTTTTATTATTCCTTATGGGGATAAATTCGTTTGGGAATGGCACTTGAACAGCATTCTGGAAGAAAAAATCGTAAACCGGGGACAACTGTATTTACATACAGTTCTTGGGGTCTGGGAAAGGATTAATTGTTTTTCATACAATTCAAGGGGAAAAAAATTTGGTTCATGTCCCCAAACCCAAAACGGGTCCGGGCCAGATTTTTGGAAGAAATTTTGGTTGTGACCCGGGGTTCCACTGTATTCCACTTCTCTTTGTGAAGATAAACTTTAATGTCTTTTTTTTCAGCACCTGAAGATAAGATTATGTTCAGAATTTTAACCCAGAGGGGGTTAGCCACCATGGGTAACTGAGTAAAGTCAGTGCATCTTTGGGGGCTGTCTGATTTCCATTGAAACCATTTTAATCTTTTGGATGCAACCTACAACAGTCTGCTAACCCCACGTCCTACTTCTAGTGAGCAGGGGGAGCAGGTGTAAAGGGAAAAATTCCCAACTTTTCACCTGTTCTGGAATTGATCTTGACCCTCAATAATGGGAGTTGAGGATGGTTCCATCTTTTTTTTTGTGTTCTTTATATGTTTGTATATCATATATAAACTAAAAAAGGAGGGATTAGGGTAAGATATAAACAACTTTGGAGGGATAGATGGGCTAGTGAGGGGGTAGACAATGGGGTCAAAAAATGTATGGAGTAGGTTAAAGAATGTAGTGTTAGAGTGTTCAGCAGAAGTTTGTGGTTACAGGAAAAATGGGTGCGGGGGGGAAGGAGCGATTGGTGGAATGATGATGTAAAGAGAGTAGTAAGGGGGAAAAAATTGGGAAAAGGGGGTTTTTCAAAGTAGAAATGATGCAAGGAGGGAAGTGTATAAGAAGAAAAAAAAGAGGTTAAAAGAGTGGTCCCCAATGTAAAAAGAGCAAATGAGAGGGAAAGGGGGATTTTTAAAAACAAATTTTGTTGAAAATAAGAAAAGTTTTGGAGTGAGATTAATAAATTGAGCAAGCCTAGGGAACAAATGGATTTGACAGTTAAAAATAGGAGAGGAGAGTTATTAAATGGAGGTTAGAGGTATCGGGAAGATGGAGGAATATTTTAGGAGTTGTTAAATGTTGATGAAGACAGGGAAGCTGTGATTTCGTGTATAGGGCAGGAGGAATAACATCTTGTAGGAGTGCGAAGAGCCAGTTATGAGTGTGGGGGAAAGTTCGTGAGGCAGTGGTAGAATGAAAGGGGGTAAGGCAGCTGGGATTGATGGGATAAAGGTAGAAATGTTAAAAGCAGGCGAGATATAGTTTTGGAGTGGTTGGTGCTATTATTTAATACATGTATGGAAGAGTGGTATAGGTGACTCAGGGACTGGGCATAGTATACAACCAGGTAAATGTGTAATTATTTAAAGAATTAAGAGTAAGACGGAGAGCAGAATAGCAGATGAACAAGGTGGCTTTAGGAAAGGTAGGGGGTGTGTAGACTAAGTGTTTGCAGTAAAACATATGGTGAACAGTATTTGGATAAGGGTAAAGAGGTTTTTGTGGCATTTATGGATTTGGAAAAGGCATATGATAGGGTGGATAGGGGGCAATGTGGCAGATGTTGCAGGTTTGGAATAGGAGGTAGGTTACTGAAAGCAGTGAAGAGCTTTTATGAGGATAGTGAGGCTCAGGTTAGAGTGTGTAGGAGAGAGGGAGATTATTTCTCGGTAAAAGTAGGCCTTAGACAGGGATGTGTGATGTCACCGTGGTTGTTCAATATATTTATAGATGGGGTTGTAAGAGAAGTGAATGCGAGGGTCTTGGCAAGAGGTGTGGGGTTAAAAGACAAAGAATCAAATACAAAGTGGAGTTGTCACCGTTGCTTTTTGCTGATGACACTGTGCTTTTGGGAGATTCTGAAGAGAAGTTGCAGAGGTTGGTGGATGAATTTGGTAAGGTATGTAAAAGAAGAAAATTGAAAGTGAATATAGGAAAGAGTAAGGTGATGAGGATAAAAAAAGATTAGGTGACAAAGATTGGATATCAGATTGGAGGGAGAGAGTAGGGAAAGGAGGTGAATGTATTCAATACAGTGGTACCTCGAGTTACGATATTTTTCGTTCGAGAATGCTGTTCAAGTGCCATTACCAAACGAATTTATCCCCAAAAGGGAATAATGTAAAATAGACTAGTCCTTTTACACCCCAAAAATATACTCACAAAAGCATTTAAAAAAATAAACTTACATAAAAGGGCGATTTTGGGGACCATCGTAACTCGAGGTACCACTGTATTTGGGAGTGGACATGTCAGTGGATGGGTCTATGAAGGATGAAGTGAATCATTGAATTGATGATGGGAAAAGCGTGAGTGGTGCACTTCGGAGTCTGTGGAGACAAAGAACTTTGTCCATTTAAGTTAAGAGGGGAATGTATGAGAGTATAGTTATACCAACACTCTTATATGCGTGTGAAGCATGGGTGATGAATGTCGCAACGAGGAGAAGGCTGGAGGCAGTGGAGATGTCATGTCTGAGATCAATGTGTGGTGTGAATATAATGCAGAGAATTCGGAGTTTGGAAATTAGGAGGAGGTGGGATTACCAAAACTATTATCCAGAGGGCTGAGGAGGGTTTTGAGGTGGTTCGGACATGTAGAGAGAATGGAACGAAACAGAATGACCTCGAGAGTGTATAAATCTGTAGTGGAGGGAAGGCGGGGTAGGGTTGGCCTAGGAAAGGTTGGAGGGAGGGGGTAAAAGAGGTTTTGTGTGCGAGGGCTTGGATTTCCAGCAAGCATGCGTGTGCGTATTTGATAGGAGTGAATGGAGACAAATGGTTTTTTAAAACTTGACGGCTGTTGGAGTGTGAGCAAAGTAACATTTATGAAGGGATTCAGGGGAAACGGCAGGCCGGACTTGAGTCCTGGAGATGGGAAGTACAGTGTCTGCACTCTGAAGGAGGGTGTTAATGTTGCAGTTTTATAACTGTAGTGTAAAGCACCCCTCTGGCAAGACAGTGATGGAGTGAATGATGATGAAAGTTTTCTTTTTTCAGCCACCCTGCCTTGGTGGGAATCGCCGATGTGTTAATAAAAAAAATAGATTGACTTAAATTTTTGTGTTTAGTTTTGAGTAATTGTAAGTGAAATAACTTGAGTTTATAATTATGGGGTGTATTTCAACATTTTGAATAATCAACCCCCGGGGCATGGTGGTGATATGAGCTTTAACCACCAGGTGGTAAATCCATGGGAGGGTGGTGCAATTCCTGATCCTGGTAGTGCAAAAAACCATTCAGGTTTCATGCCCCTCATGGGGGGAACTGGTGGAATCTCTTGGGAGAGTTCGGGGGAAGTTGGGGCATAGTGGGGTCTATTAACCACCCCCCCCAAAATGGGAAACCCTGAATCGAAACTTGCTCTGAATATCCCCCAATGCAGTTCCCCAAAAAGTAAGTGAATTACATTTTGTGTTTTTTTAGTGGTTACTCCCCCTTTTTGGAAACAAAAAATTAAAAAATTTTATTTCTGGAAATGTATTTGCTTGGTAAAAATCTAAATTTTGGGAAGGTACAGATTCAGAATATGTTTTCTGGTTTTTTTAGAATTCTAAATGGGGCGGATGGGGCGAAAGGGGCAAAAAATATGGTTAGAATAAATAAACCGAAGTGTTTCCAGAACATATTCTTTTAAAAAAAATTTTATTAATAGTAAAAGGTTTCCCATTGAAAAATTTGGGGGTGCACTATTTAATGCAGTTGGGAGTTGTACAAGTTGAAAAAAAAATCGATGAAATTTGTTTACACGATTGCTTAATAAGTGAGGGCATCATGATTAGTTTTACTTATATAAAATTGGAGGGGAAAAACGAGCAGAGGCAAGTGGTTTTTATTATTTGATGTGTTAAATGAAAGGAAAGTAACATTTTTGATGAGATTTAAAAAACGGTTTACCGGATTTTGAGTCCTGGAGGTGGAGAGTCAGTGCTTGCACTGTGGAAAGGGGGGGGGATGTTGTAGTTCATTGGGTCACCTGAGCTTTGATGTCACCCAACTTTAGGCAAGACGGTGATTGAATGTAAGATGGTGAATATCATAAGTTGAATTTTTAAACGGGCCCGGGGGTATTTATTTATTCTGAAAAATTTTTTGAATTTTTACTGAAAGTTCTCTTTTTATTGCATGAAATTTTGGTATGGGGGTATTTAGTGAACTTACGTTTATGTAAGTATTTGAACCAGAAACGTGTAGATCAAAATTAGCATTGTTCTATGTACAGTGTTGTGAATGCCCAAACTTTTAAAAATATGGGTAAAGTTTTTTTTCATTTTTTTCATCTTAAAATTTCCCCCTCGGGGAAATTTTCCCTTTTATCTTCTTTTTGGTTTTTCCCCCTTTTGGGTAAAATTTGTTGCCCCCATCCCCAAACCTTTTCCTCTAATTTCCCTTTTTTCCCCAATAAATTTTTCTTTTTTCTTTTTCCCATTCCTTTCCCTTAAAGGTTTTCCATTTTTGTTCTTTTGGTTTGTTCCCTTCTTTTTCCAAATTTTTTTTTGTTTTTTATGTACAGCAGGAGACATAACTGGTATAATATTTAGGCTTGTCTTTTTTTTTTTCAGAGTTTTTCCCCCTTCTCTTATGATTTTACTTATCTTTGATCTACTGTTCCTGCTCCCGGTTTTTTTATAGTACCCCCTTTTCTTCATCTGTGACAAATGCACTGGGGGAGAAGCTTGCTGATGTTAAATTTTTGCAGATGAACTTGTTTTTAAAAGGGGGAATTGAGACCTTCTGGTCATTTGCTTCACTTAGGTTTTTTATCATCTTTTCAGATGCAGTAGTCCTAGTCCCCGGTCCCCTTATGTACCTCTGTAATCTTTTGATTACTGCCCAGTCTGCAGATGCTCATGTGTTCATTGCTTACTTGTTTGTAAAGTGGATTCTATTCTTTTTTATTTTGTTTTTTGAAAAAAAACTCCTGAATCTTATGCATACACCCAGTGATAGATACTCCCCCCCCATTAAAATTTTGCTTTGTTTCATGCTCAGTCACTTTGTAATTAGCATTTCTCAAAAGCCACAGAACATACATAGGGCTGGGGGGGAAAACTTTTTTTAAGAGCTAGTGCATACAAGTGATAAATTGTAAATTTTTCGTATCTTGGGGAGTTGGGGATGAAACATAACTGGTAGATGGGGTTCACAGATGCTAAAGGAAATATAATTTTAATCCCCCTACATTTTTGCAGGGTTGAACTCTTAGTAAAATATTTGTTTGGGGCCTAATGTCATTTCTTTGTCATCCCCCTTGTCTTATACTTTTGGTATCCCGTTGCACTAGCAACAATCAGTTGGGGCTTATCACTGATCCCTGAAGTGACTTGCAAACGGGAAATTTTCTTTGAACAGAAAAAAAGTAAAAAAAAAAAAAAAAAAAAAAAAACCTTAAAAAAAAATGGGAAATATCCCTGGAAATTTGTAAAAATGAGTTCTTGTAGGGGAAAGGGAGATAATGTTAATGGGTAAATAAGAACTTGGTTATATCGATACTGAAAATTAATGATTCAAGGATTTGTAGATGTAAGTGCACAGAAGTAACATGGGTGATAAAAAACCCCCCAATTTAAATTTTTATGAGATGCAAGTATATTCATGAACTGATGCTAGGCTGAGGCCAAAAAATTTAATACTGCAAAAATATCAAGCAGAGATTTAGCCTTGACCCCATGGGAAATTTTTAAAGCACTGCATGAGCATTATCTGGATATCTTGTCCATGAGTTATATATTATTAACTGTTACTATCATCAATTTTATGAAACTAGGATGAAAAGGGCGGGGTCACTGGAGTGGTGGTCCCCCCCGCTGGGGGAAAAAAAGGGGCATGGATACAGTGAGTAAATTTCACTGAATTTTTATTATTTGTTAGCTAAAAAAAAAATTGGAAAAAAAACCTTTAAAATTTTAAAGATTTTGTTTAATGTTATACACATTGGTTTGGTTTTTTATTTTGTTTCCCTATTGCCCCGTTCTGCATAAAAGAAACTGCTATTGCAAGTAGAATTTTTTTTTCATTGATCTACTTGTTAAGCTGAGAAGTTCTGCCCTTCTTATACAAAAATTCTAATGTTTAACTTTTTTTTGGGTTTCATTTACTTAATTTGAAAATTCACAAACATTTGTTTGTGCCTGGTATTAAAAGGGGTTAATCTTAAGACATTTTTTTGCTTTTAGTAATTACCAGGAAAAAAGTTGGGAGATGGAAAGGCTTCATCCAAAATCTTCAAAAAAAACCCAAAAGCATACAAGTTGGTTGGTTTTAACTGCACTTGGGGCAGAAGTTGAATTTAATACCCTTTATAAGGGGCTGATGTCTCCCGTTTTTTAACCCAAAGTTGTTACTGCTTAAGTATTGAATTCATTAAAAAAATTCGTTTTTAATGGAAGTGTTGACAGTGGAAGGATCTACATGAAACCTTGGGCTAAATATTTCCTTGCTTCTATTGGATGGTATTTTATATGTGCAGTTTTCTTCTGCTAACAGCTAAAATCAGATATGTAATGGTTGTTGGACCATTCTTTGAGCATTAAAGTTATCAATTTGCTTAATGGGCCATTGTCAGTGTTATTGATCATCTACATTCCAGTATGAGTAATAAATGCCATTATTGTGTGGTATTTATTCTTGGGGATTACAGTTAACCTTCAAGTGTTGAGAGGTAGGCCTCTTCCTCTGTTTTTTACTTTTTGAATTGGCCTTATGCAGGCTTAGTTATTAACCATGTTTTATTTGGGTTCTGTATGGTGACTCCGGTACTGTGGGGAGGATTCCTGTATTCAGGATCAGCCTACAGGGCATTTAATATGTATGTTGTGACTGAGAGCGAGTGTCTCAACAGGATGGGGGTTATGATATCCACCGGGGGGGCAGTCTCATGTGCTCCTCAATGCTCATCTGGCCCACAAGGTTCCTCATCGTGACCATCAGTACAGCCCTCACCGGGCTGGCAACATTCCAGTCTCAGCGCCGTGGTGGGGTGGTGGATTTCAGCATGGCCAAGCTGGTCGTCAAATGATGACACAGCAACAACCAAGGAGGACAATGAATGTCAAGAGGAAAAGCCCATCATTAGTAGGGGCCTTGCTAAGAATTCCAAAAGAAGAAGAATTGAGACAACAGTAGCTGCAACTGGTGGCTGGTGGTGAAAGGAGATAAAACTGAGGGTGGTGATTCCTCAGCAACAGCTGACCCTAAACAGAATTAAGCTCTCTTTCTGAAGTGCTCTTAACACTCCTTTAGGACCTGCTCCTAGTGTATGGGTCGGCTTCACTAATTGGTGGAATTTTGTGAAGAAGACCTTTAAATTATGCTGATGAGCTGCTGTATAGCAGCTAATATACATAATCTTCATTGATTTACATATTTTTCTTTAATCCAGCAGCTTGTTTAAAGTTGAGTAACTCATAGCTTGACTGTTGGAGAATTCCATAAAATATGATCAAATATTAGTGATGGTAAGCTATTTGAATCAGAGGTTCACAATCTGATTAAATCAAAGTTAGGCAGAAACAATTGGCTGCCTCGGCTGAATCCAGTTATATCTTATTGGAAGTTATGTAGATGCATTTTAAGTAAACTTTCTTGGTCTATAATAATGCACATATCCATTTACAATTAAAAAATATAACAGGTTCAGGTCAAATTTAGTAAAAAAAAAAAAAAAAAAAAAATCTATCCTATTCATTATAGTGACAAAGTGAGCACATGTTAAGATGCACAGTGGTTCTCCAAATGTTTCATTGTTCCTTGTAGATGGTTTCTGCTGGGGGACCATAGTAATCCCAGCACAAGTATTGCACAAATTGCTGCCTCTGATTGAGAAGCTTGTCTCTAACAAGAGGTGATCATAGTTTTGGAATGGGTAAAACTTGAATGTCGTTTTGAAATAGGCATCTCATACATTTCAACAGTGTTTAGAGAAGACAAATTTAAAATTAGTGTTAAAAATTGCTAAGCTACACTATCTGTAATAAGGAAGGCACGTAGTTGTGGAAGGTATGTTGGTAATTACCCAAACTTTGAGAGGAAAACATTATTGCAGCTTTGCCACTATCCTAACAGAAGTTTCAGCAAAATCGAAAACTTAAAAATTGCAGGTAAATAATAATTGATTCCCTAAAGGCATATAGCAATGCTGTGGTTAATGATAACTTAAATACACATGCATTGAGTTGTAATGTTATGACTATATGCCTATTTATATTTTAAAAGAGAAAGCACATACATGTATGTTCATTAAAAAATTTTTTTTTCTAAATATAGTACGTATTAGGGTTTTATTAATGATGCTGTGAAAACATGCTGATCAGATTAATTTGTTTATTAAATAGTGTCTCCATGAAGAGTGTAATATCATGCAGCATATATACAGTGGTACCTTGAGTTATGAGCTTAATTCATTCCAAGCGACTATTCAAGTGCTAATACCGAAGGAATTTTTCCCCATAAGAAATAATGAAAATTAGATTAATCCATTTCAGACCCCCAGAAATGCACTTACAAAAGCACCTACAAAAATGCACATAATTGTTCGGGTTGGGAGCTGCTCGTAAGTAGAGGTACACTGTATATACAAAGTTATGAAAATGGCATAATTTGTAAAAGGCATTTCAAAGTTCAAATTTTGCATTCATTGGAAAAATATTTTCATATTGGCATGAGCTGCAGCTAGCTGACAAGCTGTCATGTAATACTGTATAGTAGTACTCATTTATTTATAATAAAGAAATAGTATTGAAGAGAGAAGACTTGTTTGCTAGACAAGCTTGTATTGGGACAGCGTTTGATCTTAAGATTTTTATCAAGTCATACAAAGCACACATATATGTACTGCTTAGAGGAGAAGAAAGAATGAGGCGAGTGAAAATGTTTGAATCTGAAGGATCATGGGTCAGTGAGTATACATAAGTACACTGGTCAACTATGTTGAAATGTTGCCTGACTTTTGGTCAGCCTGTTTTGCCCTTTACTTGACTTTTGGTCAGCCTTTTTTACCCCCTTTGTTGAGTAACTCTGTTGCCGAGGTTCTAAATATGGTGTGTTCTAGTGGTTTTTGTATTATTAGTATTATTATTACCATTGACATATCTTGTTCACTGAGTTTAATCATTTCTTAATTAAAAACATACAAGACAGAATGTAAACACAGAGACGAACACACCAGCTAACCCCTTTACTGTGAACTTTTGTGCCACATTAATTTGCCCTGGTTTACGATATTTTTCGTTCCAGAATGCTGTTCAAGTGCCATTACCAAACAAATTTATCCCCACCAGGAATAGTAAAATAGACTAGTCCTTTTAGACCCCCAAAAATACACTTACAAAAGCATTTAAATAATAAACTTACATAAAGGAGTAGTTTGGAGACCATCATAAACCGGGGTACCACTGTATTTCTATTTTCTCCTTTGTCATTTCTCAGGTTATCCATCTGCTGACAAATCCACTCCAAATATATGACCACATTTACTTCCTCTATACTCTCTGCCCTCAATCTGATATCAGCTATCTCATTGCCTATATTTTTATATTCTTATCATCTTGCTCTTTCCCATGTTAACTTTTAATTTTCTTTTGTGTGTCCTCTCATATTTGTTTACCAGCCTTTACAACTTCTCTTCCAAATCTCCTAAAGGCCTGTGTAATTGGCAGGTAAAGCAACTGTGACCAATTACATTTAGTACTGAATTTGCTATCTTTCAATCCCACTCCTCTTCCAAACACCCAAGCATTCACTTCTTTTACAATCCCATCTATAAATATATATTGCTCTCTAAGGCCTGCTTTTTGGAAAATAGTCTCAATCTCTCCAACATTCGCAAACCTGCTCTATCCATATAAAAGCTGTTTACTGCTTCAAATAACCTACTACCTATTCCATATATTTGCAACATCTGCCACATTGCTCCCATATCCACCGTATCATACCTTTTAAAATCTATAAACGCAATTAAATTCTATACTATGCTACCGAGCAATAAACTCTAATGATTTTTAACGCATGTGCAAGTCAACTCTTACTACCCGTTACTATTTTTACCACTAGTATTACAAATACTACTGCTTGATTTATATTGAGCCTTACACTGACTTATATATACCCTCTGTGTGCATTTTTTTTTCAACAGAGCGGCCGTCTCCACCGAGGCAGGTGACCCAAAAAAGAAAAAATCCCCAAAAAAAACCTTCATCATCATTCAACACTTTCACCACGCATAATCACTGTCTTTGCAGAGGAGCTCAGATCTGACAGCTGAGAATAGTCCCTCCCAGCTGTCACTATCTCAGACTCCTCCTTTAAGTGCAGGCATTACAGCACTTCCCATTTCCAGGACTCAAGTCCAGCTAAATCCAATTAACTGGTTTCCTGAATCCCTTCACAAAATGTTACCTGCTACACTCCAACAGATCGTCATGTCCCAAAAACCATTCGTCTCCATTGTTTGTATTGTTTGTAATGACTTGACAAAGCTTCTGGAGAGTGAAGCGTTGCCTCAGTAAAATGTCACATTAGTTGCACTTGTCCTTTTATTTAACAAAATTCCTTACCTTCTAAGTATTGTTCACTTGTGTGCTTGAATATAAATACATACAGTGCCTCTATATGAGCAGCTCCCAATGTACGGTTCGTGCTTCTAACAGTTATTACCATATCTGTCCACGTGATCACATTCCCTGCCCATGTGATCTTTCGTTACCCAGCCAATCATAGGCCTCCCTTTTGAATGCCCGGAGTGCCGGGACGACTAGCAGTCAGTACCATCCTGATAGGCAGTGGAGACGGACATAGGCCTACGACTCGAGGCTCCCATACATTTTCGACTCCAATATACGCTACCATACCAAGCTCATCTTTGTTATCTTACCCAATCTATGTAAGACCCACAACACACAACTCGAACAATTATGTAAGTGTATTTTTGTAGGCGCTTTTTGTAAGCGTATTTTGGGGTCTGAAATGGATCGATCTAATTTTTATTATTTCTTGAGAAAAAATTTCTTCGGTATCGGCACTTGAATAGCCATCTGGAACGAATTAAGCTCGTAAGTAGAGTACCACTATACTTAGTCTACACATCCCCTACCCTTCCTAAAACCTCCTTGTTCCTCTAATCTTACACTTTAGTCTTGCCTATAATTCTTTCCATTATGGCTCTACCGCTACACTTTTTCCCTGTATAATTCTTACTCTCTCTCCTTAGCTACTTTTTCCTTGTACAAAGGAACTATGCATGTTCTCTCCTAATCCTAGTTTACCTTTCTCTCATTTCATTCCTATCTACTGCCTCACACATACCTCCCTCATACTCTTATCTGGCTCTTCCTCGTTCCTAAAAGGTGTTATACCTTCTTGCCCACTGCAATTACTGCTCCCTCTACAGTGCCTCAAAATCTTCCCTCCATCTTCCTAGTACCTCCACCTCCCCATCTAATAACTCTTCTCTTTAATTTTTAAATCCATTCTTTCCCTAGGCTTTCTCGTAATTCATTTCCTCCATACTTTTCTTATTCTCAGCAAATTTGTTAATTAAACCTCATCCCTCTCATTAGCTTATTTTTGCACTCTTCATTCTTATAACCTCTTACTCCTCCCTGCATATTACTGCATTGTAAAACCTTTCATTTGCCAACTCTCTCCCCTTACCACCCTCTTTTACCTCATTCCACCAATCATTTCTCTTCCCTTCTCCACTATCTTCTATGCACAAACTGCACCTGCATAGTCTTACACTGTATTCTTGAAATCTACCCACATTACGTGTACTCTCTCTAATGACATTTCTCTGAATAGTTGTTTATATCTTACCCTTCATTCTTATAACCTCTTACTCCTCCCCTGCACATATTATTTCTGCATTGTAAAAACCTTCATTTGCCAACTCTTTCTCCACCCTCTTTTACCTCATTCCACCAATCATTTCTCTTTTCCCTTCTCCACTATCTTCTATACCCACAAACTACACCTGCATAGTCTTACACTGTATTCTTAAATCTACCCACATTACATTAACCTCTCTAGCTGACATTTCTCTGAATAGTTGCTTATATCTTACCCTGTCTCCTTTAACCCATTTTACTGTCAAGACCTCTGATCACAAACTCGCTCTCAGTGTTGAAGAGATACAAAAAAAAAAAAAAAAAAATCTTATGAAATGATAGAATTCTTTTCCAAATGGTAATGACACCAAAAGTATGAAATTTGATGGAAAACTTGTGGAATTACGCTCTTGCAAAGTTAGCGGTCTGTGATATAGTATACGCATCGGAGATTTCACCACTTTGCGCCCTAGTTTCTGCCAATTCCACTGTTCTATTAGACCAAACTCTTAGCTATTTCACTAGAACTCCATTTGCTCTATCGATTGGTACAAGAAATTACCCATTTACTGATTTCAATAAAGTGGTCAGAATGTAATTTGGCCAATTTCACACAGATTTCAAAAAAGATGCCAATTTCAAATAGGGTCCAGAATAAACAATGCAGACATTCCTGCTTTAAACATTTTCTCTGTTCATTAGTCCGTCTCAGGCCCTCTCATATTGCTCTTGCTTTCCATTTTGAATTTTTATTCACAAAAAAAATAGAAGATTTACTGTTATGCAGACTAATGCATATTATTAGCAATACTTGTATAAATAATGTCAACCCATTTGTGGCTGTGTATTAGACTGGCCAGTTGGACATGTATTGGACGGTGACGTCATTGTTTACTCTTGAACATCGGCAAAATTGAACATTTCCAGCTACTTTGAGCTCAATTTCAAGGTACTTTTCATCGTGAAACTAATCAAAATGCTCTCATTTCAATATATCTTCCATTCTATCCGCGAGACAAAAACTTGATAATACAGCCATAAATTCCATAGGAAAATACACCTCAAAGTTGGTGTTTTAATAAAACACGGTCGGAGTTTTTGTCTTGTGCATTCGTGCTGCAGGATTTGTTTTATACTGCTCACACTGTCCCACACATGAGCCCATTCTCTTGCATGTAGGTCTACCAGCTTTCTCCTGCTAGATTTGAAGCTGCTGTAATTTTGGCGTAATACTAAGCACCAACACTGGCTTGCAAGCTGTGAGTACTACGGAACCGACAATGAAGCAGTTAATTTATATAGTTTTAGCTTCTATCTTACTTACCGATGGCATTCTCCTTGTCCCCATGCTTAACTTATTCTCTCTCTATCTTTTTTTTTTTCCAACAAGTGGCAGTCTCCACCGAGGCAGGGTGACCCAAAAAAAGAAGAAAATCCCCAAAAAGAAAATACTTTCATCATCATTCAACACTTTCACCACACTCATACATAATCACTGTGCTTTGCAGAGAGGAGCTCAGATCTCGACAGCTGAGAATTGTCCCTCCCAGCTCTTAACTATCCCCAGACCCCTCCTTTAAAGTGCAGGCATTTGTACTTCCCATTTCCCAGGACTCAAGTCCAATTAAATCAATTAACTAGTTTCCCTGAATCCCTTCACAAAATGTTACCCTGCTCCTTCTCCAACAGACGTCATGTCCCAAAAACCATTCGTCTTCATTCACTCCTATCTAACACGCTCACACATGCTTGCTGGAAGTCCAAGCCCTGCTAAATCCTTTGCCCCCTCCCTCCAGCACTTTTCTAAAACTGACCCTACCCGCCTTCCTTCCCCTACAGATTTATAGCTCTCAAGTCATTCTCGTGATCCATTCTCTCTAAACCCAGCCAAACCACCTCAACAACCCCTCTTCAGCCCTCTGACAAATACTTTTAATAACTCCACACCTTCTCTAATTTCCACATTCAGAACTTTCTGCATAATATTTACACCACACATTGCTTGCTTAGACAGGACATCTCCACTGCCTCCAGCCTCCTCCTCGCTGCAGCATTTGCAACCCATGCTTCACACTCATATAAAGGCCCAGGTACCACTATACATTCGTACATTCCCTTCTTTTGCCTCCATGGATAACGTTTTTTGTCTCCACAGATACCTCAACGCACCACTCGCCTTTTTCCTTCATCAATTCCTATGGTTAACCTCCTTCATAAACCCCATCCGTTGACCGTCAACTCCCAAATATCTGAAAACATTTACTTCTTCCATAATCCTCTCTCCAATGTGATATCAGATTTTTCTATATCTATTAAATAATGATCTGATATATCAAATGCCCTTTACAAAAATATGTAAATCCAGAAATCTACCCACCAACCTTTTATCCATGTGCATAGTCCAACAAACTGCTGTCATCATGCCCTATATGTATTGCCTGTTATCAGACTTTCTATGCATACCTCAGATAGTCTCCATTATCATTTACTGCCCCTGTCCTCCAAACTTGTATTCTATGCCATCTACAACAGTTTCTCCTACTTTAGCATTTAGATCCCCCCAAACCAATTACATTTTCTCACTTGGTTCATAACTCCCTAAACATGCAACACCTAAATTCTTTCTCTCCTTAACACTCCTCTGTTTCCCAGGTTATAAACTCTTACTGTTACCACTTCAGATCTCTTATTTTGATCTGTATTTTTTTAATGTTACACTTATATTCCATAACTGATTTTTAATATTATTGCTGTTTCTTCTTTAGCCACAATTCTCTAGATGCACCTGACCCTAATCTCTTTTACACTGCCTCCTGCCTCTTTGAGCTAGGACAGTCATCTCTTTCATAACATTCACGTGGATGCTTCCTTCACATCCATACTACACCCCATGCACACTAGAAACAACCCACCTTCAAAATTTTTCTCCTTTGTACTTTTAGTAATTTATTCAGAAGAAGTTACTAGCCCCTTGCTCCCAGAGTTTGTCACCTTTAACGACATGCATGGCTTTCAGAGGAAGAATACTCACCCACAAGAACAAGAAAACACAGATGAGTGTATACAACATTGTATGAACTAGATGTAGATAGTAGGAGCAAGATATATCTGTAAGACAGAAACCTGCAGTTGTTTTACATAATTACAGGTTGCTTATACCACCAACCTACCTGTATCCTGTTTATCTCCTTCCTTAAATGTAGGGACTACATTTGCTGTCTTCAGATCTCTGGTAACTTTCCCATATCCATTAATATGTCATATATCTTAGCTAGTGGTTCAGAAAGTGCTTCTGCTGCTCACAGAAACCATGGTTTGGTCCCATTGCCTTTGATGCCTCCAGGTCCATTAAAGTCTTGCCCGTTTCCACTGGAAGACATCTTTAAATCATTATCAACACTTAAAGACTGTCATTTTTTCACTGACCTCTTTTTGACATTTATTGCTGCATTGTTTTCAAATTGTTAATCAGCTTTTTTACTTGCATATTCTTATCTGGCTGATCTATACTTGATTTTGTCTGGTCTTTCCTTTCTAGTTTTTCCCACACACTATGCTTTTTTTTTTTTTTTTTCTCTGTATCTGGTTGAGCCAAGGATTCTTTGTCTTTCCTGTTTCCACATCTACGAGGTATGAAGTTCTCCGCCTCTTTCCCAGCTTTTCTAACAACTTACTGCACTTTTGCTGATTTTCCTTCCCTTCTCTGTCCCACTTGACTGCATTCTGAATTGGTCTATCTATTCCCTTCAAGTTGCCTCTTCTAGGGTGGATTCTCATGTCTTCCACCTGCCATTCTTTCATCTGCTTTCATTTCCACTAGGTAATCAAAGTTTAACATGATCATTTGGCCCTTTGGGGGGCTCATTCTATTCCTTGTAGATGCCTACTTTTTGCAGTAAATATTAGGTCCACAATTGCTGGCTCATCTCTCTCTTTGTCCCTTACCATGGTTTGACTCAAAGTTTTCCTCTAATAACCTCCAGCTTAGTCCTCCATTGGTCTCCATTGTCCAACAGGAACACCTATGAATATATATATCCCTTCTGTTTATGTCATTCCACATATACCAGAAACAGTACTGGCTCTAGGACTGACCTTGGAACCCCATTAGAGCACATACACAAATTCGATACACTTTTCATAGACCATCATTGTTTCCTTCGTGTCAAGTATTCCCTGATCCACTGCAGTGTTTTCCGTTATTCTGCCTCTCTAGCTTTTGTACCAGATCTCTTGTTCTGTACAATATAAAGAAGCCTTCTTACAGTCCAAGAAAATGCAATCTACCCATCCATCTCCTGTTTTGCACTTCTTATGCCTTGTCTTAGAACTCCAGTGATTTGTGACAAGGATTTCCATCCCTAAATCCCATGCTGGTGCGTCATGTATGAGCTGGGTTCCTTTGTAGGTGCTCCACCACTCTTCTCCATAACTTTTCATACTATACATGCTCCAGTTACACTGGTCTATGGTTTAATGCTGCCTGTTTGCCTCACTCTTAAAAATTGGGACCATTTGCTGTACTACACCTCTGGCAGTTGCCCTGTTTCATCAATTTGACTGTTGCTAGCGGCACAGTTCCTCTATTCCTCTCAGGACCTGATGAGAGATCTGGTCCATTGCCTTGAAGGCTAGAAAGTGTGAGACGGTGTGAGAGAGTGGTGAGTGAATAAACAGGGTGTAAAAGTGTGAGAGTAGAGGTGTGTGAGAAATGTAAGTGGGTGTGTGAGTGGGCAGGAAGCGTGAGTGAGTGAGTGAGTGAATGAATGAGTGAGCATATGTACACACCCGTGTGTGCATGCATATTTATGTCTGGTATGTATGACTATATAGATCTTAACAGCTTGAAACACTGTCCCAGTGTGTGTTCTACCATGCCTACTTTTTACAATTGACAGAATCATTTTAGATCCAATAATTAATATTAATGAACATTATAGACAGGTGATAAAGCTTTTTTTTTTTTTAATGATTTTGTACTCTATCAATAACAGATACAATTGTTCATAGAATGATACTATGCTGAGGAGTGATGCAGTCCTTGGGATGCACTTGTTTATTTATCTATAGTATTTTCTTTCTTTTATTTGTATTTTCTGTTGTAGTGCTTATTACAGTGTTTTATGTAAAATGTAGTTTAGGCTTTTTTTTGGCATTAACGGAATACCTAGATTTCTTGCTCTGAGAAGTGAGATTTACATCCTGCTGTGACATTATGTAGAGCAGTGAAGCTGTGTGCATAGGTGCTTGATGCCATCCTTATCAGAATCAATTCTTAAGACAGTAGTAGACACTTAATTCAAACATAAAAATATGGAGAATAAAAAAAAAATACTAATGCATTAACTAAGTATGCTCTGGTTATGATTATAATAGTGGACTTTTATTTGAAACTCCTACCATTGTTGACAAATGAATATTTTTATTTCTCAAAATCAGTTTTTTCTTTAAAATTCTCCTCCATTAATATACATAATATGGTATAGATTAGTTTGAAATCAAAGTGTTTTTGCTTTAAATTACCAAGACATCTGAAAATACCTTGAGCCGAAGCTGGATGTCCTAGCACGAAGTAAGATACATAAAGGGATTAATAGACTACAAATGAGGATAAGTAAATGGGATTCTTGGATTTATCTTTAGAAAATGAGAGCTAGAATATTAATTGTAATATTAAAGTGACAATCTAGGAGTCTTTAATCAAGCAAGAGAATAACATTCGGAAAACAGTTTTACAGGGTGTATTAGGAAAGTTTGGAGTGCCAAGGTTAAACTGCAATCAAGAGACCTTTTAAATTAAATTGTTTAGAAAGACAAGGGTTAATGAGGTTAAAATGGTATATTAATTATGATGAAAAGTAACAAGAGCGCCAGCTAGACTATTAGTGGATAAGATTTAAAACCCCATAGGAGAATGGCAATATATCACATCATAGAATGGCTTAATATATCACATCATTTATGGTTTGCTTCAGTATGAGTAAGGTGAAGGTGGGGTACAAAAAATGAGGGAAAACAGAAAAGTGAGAATGAATGAAATAAAAAAAAAGAATGTTAGATATTTTAGCAACTCCTGAAAGAAAGGTGGGCTAGAGAAAGTGATAAAATTGAGATAATAGGGTGTAAATTTAGGAATGCAGTATAGTGTCCCCGAGGTCTGTGGTTATGGGGGAAAAGGGGAAGCAAAATGAATGATTGATGGGCGAAAGATAAAAATATGGAGCATTAATTTAAAAAGGGGGGGTGGAGTGGAAGAGGGGTTTTGGTTTTTGGTCATTTAAAAGGGGAACAAAGTAGGTTAACCAAGAGGGGGTAGAAATTTGTGGTTGATGGGAAGGGGTAGGGACAGCATGGAAGGATTGGAGGAAGGTTTAAAAGGTTTTGAGTAGGGGGAGTTTGACATTCATCAGGAAAGTGGATTTAGATCAAATATAAAGTTGGTTTTTGGGGTGTGATGTGCTGTTGGAGTGGGGCAGTGTAAGATTTTGAAACTGGTTGGCCAGACAAATTCTGGGGGCGGGAAAACATTACCTGAACTTGCCAGATAGGTGAGGATGTTTCAGTTAGGACAATCATTATAATTGTAAAGTTCATGCATGTCTGGAAAGACAGCTAAGGGAAAGAGTAATAATCAATTTTTTTTTTGGGTCACAACCATAGTAGGAAATAGCCAATGTGGAATTAATGCATACAGTAAAAATATTTCCTTTCTGGTAAATTTTAATGTATTCCTGTGTTTTTAATTGCACTCTGCTTGAGTTATCAGCATAATTCAGTTAATCTGTGCTTGTGTATTCAGTGTATTAAATTTACAGTACTCAGTGCTAAAGGGGAAAAAAGTAAAAAAAAAAAATTTGGGGGCCCGGGAAAAGTTGATGATCCCCCGTTAAAAAAAGCTGTCCTGGAAATACTGCCCAGGAAGGAGAAAAGGTATGTTATGAGCACAATAAGTTTTTTAAGAAAAATATGATGAAATACTAACCCCAAGACTAATGCAAAAAAAAATATGTTATCAGTGTGCTGGAGTAAAGTAACCCACATTATATGTATGTATTTTTTTTCCAGAATGCAAAAAGCATCAATAAGTGCTGAGATGTCACATATGTAATTTCTACTTTTTTCTCTAGCACTAAGGTAGTATATTTGGGTAATGATTTATTTGGAATGATTTTGAAGTAATTTGTTACTGGATTGTTTATAAAGCATTATTTTTGCAGGAAAGTTTGGCACGTTGAGTGTATTTGATTTGATATTCTTTTCTGTAATAATGAATTTTTTACCGCTAGCATAAATACCTCTTGTATATACAGTAGACCCTCGGTTTTCATTCACCTCCAAACTCGAACAATTATGTAAGTGTATTTTTTTTAAAAGCTTTTTTAAGTGTATTTTGGGGTCTGCGACTAATATAACTTACATTTGTACTTATGGGAACAAACGTTTCTGTAAGATTGAACGGCTTCTGGAAAAAATTTTCAACGAAAACCGAGGGTCCACTGTATATGTATATTGTTTTTTTTTTTTTCATTCTCTTTTTACAGTTATTTCTGCATCCATTATTTGGAATCCTCTGAATATCCTTTAGGAAGTATTTTTTTTTTTGTGTCATCTTGTAACTGCTGTTCCAATATACCTTCATTCTAATTGCTTCACCCATGTTCTTTGCTGTTTTTTCATCAATTAAATAAATTAGTGTTTATGTACTCACATATATGTGGTTGCAGGGGTCACAGCTCCTCTGTGGGTTTGGGAAAAAAAAAAAAAATTCTGTAGACTCGGTTTTGAGACATCTAGGACATTTTCGGTTGTGACTTTTAAAGGGCAGCATTTTTTTATCGTGACTTTGAAGAATTTACGATGGTGCAACTTTTGGGAAAAAAAAATGGAATCGCGGGAAATGGTTTGTAGGAGCTTTTTATTCGTTTCATGGGCAGTGGCCATTGCCTCCCTGTCATGTCCCATACTATCCTCAGCTCTGTGTTAGCAAATTGATTTTTATCTTTTCATCCTGTCTGCATAATAACCATTTCACCCAAAGAGGAATGTGAATGATGCGGGAAAGTGTCAAGAAGTTTAAGCATTAAAGCCTTTGTGTTATAAAAAACTTAGAGTTATTGATAAGTTTAAAAAGTGGTGCACATTTGGTGAAGACAGAAAGAGTTTGTTTCAGTGAATATAGTTCATTCAATTTAAAGGAATGAGGCAGATAAAAAGTTTTGCAATAGTCCCCAGGTTATGCCCGGGAAAAAGGCACAGGCCACAAGGGCCCAAAACGAGACAGAAAAGTTGAATGATGAGTGGATTGAAAAAAAACAAAAAAGGGGCACCTTTTTTATCTTTAAACAAATAAAAAGCCTTAGAGTACTAAAAAATGTGATGAAAAGGCCTGAACAAGTGTGTTTGCCGGTTGGTTCCCAAGTTGAGTTAAGACAAGTTTTTTGATGAAAGTGCTTCAGTGACCACTAGCTGCAGAGAATTTCTCTGCTAAATTGCAGGAAGTTATTTCTGGGGGGCTATGAACTACAGCAAATGTTAAATTTATGAGATGAGTCTTTATTGGAAAAAGGGTGCCATTGAGAACTTTCATCAGTCAGCAAGAAAGTGCAGTGGGTTCAAACAGCAAAGGATCGCTTCACTTGCTCCTTTGCATTGCATCAGGTGATTTTTAAATGTTGCCCATGGTTATTCACCCCCCCAAAACTCCTATGCTTTGAAAAGGGATAGATAAAAACCCCTTTACCAGTTCTTTGGAGGCCCCAGTCAGCATGGAGGACAGAGGAATTTTTTATTCGTTTACATCACTATTCCTGAAGTCATATTTTACCTGTGCTGCAAGAACCTTACATTCAAGGTTTTTTTATTTATAATTCCCCCAAATCATTCAGAATCTTTGTTGGATTGCATCCACATTGTTTCTTTTTCCACCAAAAAAAATCTTAATTACAGTCACTAGATTTGGAATTATTAGGTCATTCAAGTGTAACTAAAATGAAAAGTTGTGTGAAAATTTGTTGCAACAGTGGATGCTGACTTGCCGTACCAAACTTTTGGAAAAAAAATTAACATTGTAGATGCCATCAGCTATGTTAAAAATAAAGGAATAAGTGCCCCATTCAGTAAAATGCAATCGGGGGGAAAGTTAAGGCCTGTGTGGTGATTATTTTACAGGTCTCCGAAAGCCAGGTGCAAAAAATTGTCCATCTAACAAGGAGATTGAGCTCTTGGAAGATGATAATGAAAACAGAAGCCCAGAGGAAATGTTGGCAGAGTTTAATGCCTAGATACAAGAGAGCCAGATAACAGAGGAAGATAAGGATGAACCTGAAGAAAAACCGTTAGCATTGCAATAGTTAAATGAGCAGTTCCATTTGCTGCTAAACTGCACTTCTTTTTTTTTGAAAGGGCCTGACAAATCTAGAAGCACTGCTCTAAATGGAGTTTAGAGCAGCTGATGATGCCGTACCATCAGCAAAGGGCTTTTGGAAAAGAGATCAAAGATGCATTACAAAATTTTTCACAGTACAAACCATTGACATCGTCCAAATTCTCGGCTATCCCCCCTTTCTAATGATCCACAGCATTCTACCTTAGCAATGCTTCCCGCTTTCCCCCTCAGTCCAGTAGGGCCACAGCATCCTCTCCCTTCTTTCAAAATCCCAAAATACATCAGCCCCCAGTTTAAAATAAAAATATTTATGTAACATTTGTAGCCTTACGCAATTTAATCAATGTAATACATGCAAACAACTACATTTTCATTTCATTTGCATTTTTATACAATTTTGATACCTAAAAGTTGTTGTTGGCCATTTGGGAGTCCAGTGAACATAAATTTTTTTCTCCATTTTTTTTTAAATGTATTCTTTTATTAGGTGCCAGTTTCAAGAATGTAACCACTCTCTTAACCCTTTCACTGTTGGTGGGGATTAATACCCCAAAATTCTAGCAGCCTCAAATCTAGCAGGAGAAAACTGATAGACCTACATGTGAGAGAATGGGTTTTGTGTGGTCAGTGGTTTCGTATAAAAAACCTGCAGCACGCAGTGCATAATGAAAAAAAACTCCAACCGTGTTTTTGGATTGCCCGCTTTTAGGTGTTTTTAATGGTATTTTGGTTTTAAATTTTCGTTTTCTTGGTCTCATTTGATAGAGTAAAAGATATAGTATTACAGAAATAAGAGATGATTTTGATTGATTTCACAGAAAATCCTTGGGTTGAGCTAAAAGAGGGGAAAATTTTGTTTATCCCAAATGTTAAAAGAGAAAAAATGACGTCCCCGTCCAATAATGTCCCACTGGCCAGTCTAATGCGCAGTCACGAATGGGTTGGCATTATTTATATAATTTTTACAATAATGCAGTAGTCTATAACAGTAAATCTTTAATTTTTGTGTGAATAAAAAATTTAAAATAGAAAGCAAAAGTAAATAAGAGGGGCCTGGAGGCGTGACTGATGAACAGAAAATGTTATTTTAGTGCCAGGAATTTCTGCATTGTTTATTCTGGACCCTATTTTGAAATTTGTGTGAAATTGGCCCAAAATTTCCAATTTCTGACCACATTATTGGGGAGTTTAAATTGGTAAATCTGCAGTTTCTTTGTACTCAGTTGATAGAACAAAGGGAGTTCAAAAGAAAAAAGCTATGAATTTTTAACTGGAACAGTGGAATTGGGGTTTTCCCAAAGGGGGCGCAATCGCCAATGGCTTTTCCCCCGAGATCACTAAATTCGAGAGCGTAATTCTTAAGTTTTCCACCCTTTCATTTGATGTCATTACCATGGGGAAAAAAGATTCTCTGTCTTTTTCATTTTTTTTTTTTTAAATTTTGGACTTTTAGTGTGTGTTCAGGATCAGAATCCCCAACAGTGAAAGGGTTAATTGATAGTCAACTGTTCAGTGGCCCCTTTGGGAGTTAAAAATAAACTAGAGCTATGAAAATTTTTGGGAAGTTAGGTTTTCCCTTATAGAAATTTATTTTCTGGTTTTCCCGAAAAATTTGAGTCTTTTTGCATACGTTTGGAAAAACCTGGGGGGTCACATCCTGGGGAACAAGAGTGATAAGTTGCCTGAAAGGCTTTTTGAAAAAGGGTTTTATGTACAGAAAGCATGCCTATTGTTAAAAGGCCTTTGTAGTAGTTTTATCATGTACTTGTAGAAATAGATTATTATTAATGGTCCTCGACTATCGTTTTAATCTTTTCCCGGGGCCCCTAACCCTTTAACTCAAAAATTTTGGGGTTTCGAAACCTTATTTCCCATAAGAAAAAATGAAATACTTTTTCCCTTTCCCCTTTAAAAATATTCAAAAAAAATACTTTTTTAATTATAGTTCTACATACACAAAACAACATTATTAACACATACCATGTAATTATAAAAAATTACTACATAATAAATAATAAATAAAAGAATAATAAATAACTTTTATTTCCCTTTATTGAAGAGGTTGGGGGGCCCCGGGAAGAGGGGAGGAGGGAAAAAGGGTGTTATGTTTGGGAAAAGGAACCCCCCTCCAAAAGGACCAGGAAACAAGCCCTTATCTGGAGTTATTTCCCTTCTTTTTTTTTTTTAATGCCACTAGGACCAGCGGGCCCATAGACCCCTTCCTAGAAAAATAACTGTCCAGGGTCCTTTTGTTTCTGGCGACTAACTTTTTCCCCAAAGGGGGGGCAAGATTCTGTCACTGAACATGTTGCAGATGTGACTTGTTGGGCTTTTTCCAGGGGGGTTTTTTCCAACAAATGTCTGCTCATCAGTACTTTTTGGAAAAAATTTTCCCTTAATCTCTGAAAAAGCCCTCCTCCTCCTCTGAATCAATTTCCTTAAATGGTCTGTTGCTTTTCCCCGGGTGAAGCTCTTTCAGCTCTTCAGTGGTTAGGTCTCCCCTGTGGCCCCCCTCTTCCACATCCTCCCCCTCACCTCCAACCCCGGGGGTTGGCCATTTCCCACAATAGTCCACAACGGGCCCAAGGGTCATCGGGGTCAGCCTCAAATCCCCAAAACCCCTTTTTTTCCCAACACAACCCGGCCCGTGGTTCCAAAGCAGAGTTAAAAATTTTGGGTCATCCCTCCCAAGCCTTCCATAAGGCCTATGCAAGGGGCGATTTGAAGTGTCTTTCCGGGAAACCTCTTGGGGGTAAAATTAGTGTCCGGGGTCATTGAAAGCATTTTTCTAACAATGCTTTTGTGTAGGGGTTTTTGAAGTTGGAAATGACCTGCTGGCCCAGGGGGCTGGATAAGGGGAGTGGTGGGGGGAGGCATGAACTTCATTGGTTTGACTGAACTCATCGGGCATATAGTCTTCCAAGTTGTGAGGATGAGAAAGGACATTGTATTCCCAGGAGGCACTTGAGTCCCAATTTCTTTTCCAGGGGTATTTCTTCACACTAGGGCCAAACACTCCATGAACCATTCCACAAAAAAAGTCCTTAGTGACCCATGCCTTGGTGTTAGCCTTCCTGCACACACAAATTTTTTCCTGTTAACACTGTGTTTTTTTGAAGGCTCTAGGATTTTCGGTGATACACCAGAAAAAAGGCCACTTTAAAATCTCCACTGGAATTCACACATGAGAGTTAGCCTGTCTTTCATAGGCTTGTGTCCTGGCAGTCCCTTTTTCCTCCTGAGTAATGAAGGTCCTTTTTGGATTTTCTTCCAAAAACGGGCCCTGTTTCCCCAAAATTTAAAAACACTTGTTGGGGTTAAATTTTTTAAAGTGTCTACGAACCCCGGGAAATTTCCCTGCACAAATTTTTCAGCTGCATGTTTGTCTTGACCCCCGGCTGCCTCACCATGCCTCAAAACACTGGGGAATCCACTACGTTTCAAAAACCTCCCCGCCAGCCTTTGCTGGCTTTAAAATCACTCGCCCAGCACTGGTTCCAGGCATTGTCTTGACAAGATCTGGGTCAACTCCCCACCTTTTCAAAAATTATCCCCGGGGAAATACTATACCCGCTATCTGTTTTTCATTGATCCACCCCCTCAACAACCTAACCCCTCACCCACTGTTTTTTTTTTTTAACTTTTTAACCCCCTTTTTTAAAATTTGCCCCTGATTTCTTTTCTCTTTTTAGGGTAGGGTGATAGTAGATTGTTTTTCCGTACATCCCGGAACTCCTCACACGTTTCGCCACTCTCATATTTTTCACTATCTCCTTCACTTTGATGGCATTCCTCACTTTCTTTACCACAGTGGTCCACTAGGGAAACTTCTTTTGGGCCCATGGTGACTTATTTCCCCAGTGACATTCACTAAACCAGCAATAAACAGAGTAAATTTATTGTGAAATGTTTGAAAGAGCTCGCTGGGTAATGTTCTCTCAAAGGTAAACAACGCTAGACTGGCGTCCTGCGTGGCGGGGGGACAGGTCTGGTATGGACCGATAAAAGGGGAAAAATAGACCAAGAAAGCAACCAAACACGAAATCCCCGATATACGGGGAAAAACTGGGAAAAACGAGGATCACTGTATTATGGTCGGCTCACTTGGGTGGGCCTCAAAAAACCAGTGATGTGGTAGCTTGCATCTTGGGCAGCATTTAACCCAATAGGAGCATCAGTTCTTGTGTGGGTTTGCATTATGCATCCAATGATGTGGTATCTTGTCATTTTTTCAGCATCTGGGCAAATAGGGGAAAGGTAGTCAGATGGTGGTTTAGCATCCAATCAACAAACGGGTTGAATATGTCTGTGGGGATCTCAGATAATAATTTAAAAATTTTACTACAGTTATTGTTTTTCCTTAGTTTGGGGAAGGCCCTTCCGCACGTGTTCTCTGCAATAACCTGGAATATTTTCCCCTTTTTGGCCCCGGGATTTGTGTTTTAATTACTCTATTTTTTTTCATTACTGAGTCATCATATCCCCCCAAAGTGTGCAGTAAACAGGTCGTTTCTCTGAAGATAAGCAAAAAAATTTGTGCATTGGTATGTGGTATGGCTTTTTGCAATTTACCATTTTTTCCCATTACCAAGCAAATAAAAAAAATAATGAATGGTAAAATTGTTTCTTGCCAGAAGCATAGACATTTTATCCCGATGAACCCCCTGAACTGCAATATCTACCCCATTCCCCCAGAGTGCAAGCACAGTACAGCCCTCCTCACATACTGATGTACTCATTTTTTGTCCCAAATCTGAGTTACACATTGTGTTCAGTTGAACTTGGGGCATGGAATGGGGCGCAGTGTCTCAACGTCAAGCATCTCAATCTCCTTCCTACAACCACTCAGTACATAACTTTCAGTCTCCAAGACTACATATTTGTCCCAAAATTTATACTTTTTTGTCACCCTATACGAGATAAAATGCAGCAGCACTTGGAAGAGGAAAAAAAGGGAAAAAAAGAAGTACAAAAAAAAGTTCAAAATAAAAGGGTTAGCTGTTGTTTCGTCTGGGGTATTAACATTCTGTGTCCATGGCATCTTAAAAAAGTTTAAAATCAGTGAATAAGGTATGTCGATGGGAATAATAATTGCCTGGAAAGGGTTTAAATGTTGGCTACAAAACCCCATACGGGAAAAACATATGACATTTAAAGCGCTCCAGAGGGGATTATATTTTTTTTATTCTTTTTTTTATTATCACCATTGACATATCTTGTTCATTGAGTTTAATAATTTCTTTATTAAAGGGGCCACAAAGAGACCGAGAATGTAAAAAGCACAGAGGAACACATCAGCCCAACCCCCCCTTTTTTGTTTAACCCTTTTTTACTTCTTCCATTCTTTGTTTTTTTTCCTCTTTCTACAATAAATACTCACCTCTCACCCCACATTAAGACTACAAATATTTTGGGGAAGTAATGAATATATCTGTATGTGTATTTTACTTTTTTTTGTTTTCCGTAATATTTTGAGTTATTCAAATTAAAAAAAAAGTTACCCAAATTAGTTTCCTTTTTTTTTTTTCTTTCTAATATATTAGGTTTCCTCCCTTAACGACTTGAGTTTCCCTTCCTAAGACCACGTCTTTAAATAAATTCATCGTTAAGGGGAGCATATTTAAGTGTTTTGTCAACCATCTTTGATTTTGTTTAAATCCTTTTAGGGTTTCTTACCACTGTAACGTCTTACGCGCCAGGGTGTTTTTGTTACTAGTACCCTTTAAATTTTTGGGGCCCTCAAATCCCAAATGGGAAAAAACTGGTAGGCCTAAAATGTGAGAGAATGGGTTTGTGGGGCAGTGTGCAGTATAAAAAAAACCTGCAGCACACGGTATAATAGGGAAAAAAAAAATCCGACTCGTTTTTGGTTTTAAAAAAGAAACTTTAAATCTATTTTCGTTTTGGTATTTATGGTTGTATTTCGTTTTTTTGGTCTCATTTGATAGAATGGAAGATATATTTCAAAAATAGAGATAATTTTGATTGGTTTAGATGAAAAGTCCCTGAAGCTGACGCAATGTGGAAATGTTGATTTTTCCCGATGTTAAAGAGTAAACAAATCACGCCACGCGCCCAATAAAATCAACGGGCGATTAATTTCTTGCACAAGTGCGCTGATATTATTTATACCTTTTTTACAATGATGCATAGTATACATAACATAAAATCTTCTTTTTTTTGTGAGAAAAAAAATTCAAATAAAAAAAAAATAATGAAAAAGGGGCCGGAGCGGATAAGAACAGATAAAATGTTATTTTATCCAGGAATTCTCTTTTATTCGGGCCCCTATTATCATTTCATAAGTTTTTTTTTTTTTTCGAAAATTTTTCGACCCTGGGGACGAGTTGGGACGGGGTTCGACCTAAAGGGGTTAATGCCCCTTTGCACATTTATAACATTTCTGGTATATTGTTAAATGTTTATACAGTAGCGTACTGTATATTGAAATAAATAGAACAAAAAAACAGCTCTAATATACATTATTTAGGTATGAATACAGTGGTCCCCCGGTTTTCGCCAAAAAATTGCCCCAATGCTGCTCAAATGCCATTACCCGAACAAATTTCTTTCCCTTTGAAATAATGTCACGTAGGTTGTTTTTTTCAGACCCCAAAAATACAAAAACAGCACTTAGGAAAATACACTTACATAAATGTTGGTTGGATGCACGAAAAACCCAGGGGCCACTGTACTGGTCAGAGAACCTGTTTAAGTCCTAGGCGGGGGTCGCCGCTAAGTGAGGAAAAGGGTGTATTTAATTCATCATTTGGGATCATTACAAAATGGGCATATCTAGCTATAGCAGAGGAAAAAGCAAGCAGCACCAGCTGATGATTCATTTTGGACGGGGTTGGCCCCCACGGCATTATAAAATACAGCCTCTCTCATTTAAAGGGTTCCGTTCCCAAGACCATTTAAAGTTCGTTGTTAAATGAGGTATTATAATGGTAGTGGGTTTGTGTCAGCCATATTTGTATTGTTTTTAAAGTCACCTTTGCCCATTTTTAACATTTCTGGGATATTTTTAAATGTTTATTCAGTAGAGTATTGTATATTGTAATAAAAGAATAGAGGAAATCAGTCGTCAGTAAATAGTCGTTTCCAAGTGAGTGAGGCTGTTTCTAAATTATATTATTACTATCAATAAAGGTTATCTACCTATCTATTTTTTCCCAGAATAATATTAGGTAAAATGAAAATAATAATATTAAAATAGTATTAGGTAGAATAAAAGGGGTGCAGTTGGAACTGCGGGATCATGACAGAAATTTTCCCTTTCCCAGGGTCCGCCGTATTCTATGGCTTTGAACCCGGGGCCCAAAACCGAGTTCTCCCCTTGAGCTCAGCTCATTTTCGGATAAGCTCTGGGGTAAATTTGGGCCTTGATATGAGAGAATACATCTAGGAAAAGTGTGCCCCAAATAAAAAAAATCCTGCAGCACACAGTTCATAATGAAAGAAAAAGGACCGTAATTTTTTGGGTTTAAAAAAGCGAATTTGTGGGGTTTTTTTTTTATTTTTTTATATTGATTTTTTCTTGGTATTTTGATGAATGGAAGATATATTACAGAAAAAGAGATGATTTTGATTGGTTTTTGTACTGAAAAAGGCTTGAAAGACTCAAAGTAGCAGAAAAGTTAAATTTTTCCCAATGTTCAAGGAAAAAAACAAATGCGTCACGCCCTCTTCCCTCAGCTGGTGGGTCTAATATGTTCACGAATGTGGTGATTTTATACAATTATTACAATATTGCATAACAGTAAATCTTCCATTTTTGGTGTGAATAAAATTCATTTTTTTTTTTTCAACAAATCGGCGTCTCCACCAAGGGAATCAAATACAAAATGGAGTTGACAGTTAATTTTTGCTGATGATACTGTGCTTATGGGAGATTCTAAAGAAAAGTTACGAAGATTAGTGGCGAGTTTGGGAGGTGTGTAAAGGTAGAAAGTTGAAAGTGATCTAAATCAAACAATTTAGATCAAGAAAAATTGGATATCCCATAGGAGAGGGAGAATGGAAGAAGTGAATGTTTTCAGATATTTAGAGTTGCCTTATCAGCAGATGAGTTTATGAAGGATGAGGTTAACCATAGAATTGATGAAGGAAAAAGGCGAGTGGTGTGTTGAGGTATCTGTGGAGACAAAAAACGTTATCCATGGAGGCAAAGAAGGAATGTACGAAAGTATAGTGGTACCAACACTCTTATATGGTGTGAAGCTTGGGTTGTAAATGCTGCAGCAAGGAGATTGTTGGAGGCAGTGGAGATATCCTGTCTAAGGGCAATGTGTGGTGTAAATATTATGCAGAGAATTCAGAGTGTGGAAGTGGGAGGAGGTGTGGAGTTACTAAAAGTATGTCAGAGGGCTGAAGAGGGTTGTTGAGGTGGTTTGGTCATTTAGTGAGAATGGAACAAAGTAGAATGACTTGGAGCGTATAAATCTGTAGGGGAAGGAAGGCGGGGTAGGGGTCATCCTCAAAAGGTTGGAGGAGGGTAAAGAAAGTTTTGTGGGCGAGGGGCTTAGACTTCCAGCAACCATGCGTGAGCATGTTAGATAGGAGTGAATGGAGACGAATGGTTTTGGGACCTGCGAGCTGTTGGAGTGTGTGCAGGGTAATATTTTGTGAAGAGATTCAGGAAACCGGTTAGTTGGACTTGAGTCCTGGGAATGGGAAGTACAATGCCTGCACTTTAACCCTTTGACTGTCGAAACCCCCAATCCTGAGTGCTCTCCTGTTGTCGTAAAATATTCGAAAAAAAAAATCATATCAAAATGTTAAGATTATGGAGGCATAAAGTTTGCAGAAAATGAGGCATATGGCAACAGTGGAGCATGGTGCTCCACTGTTGCCATATGCGCTCATTTCTTGTATTTTCAATATTTTTTTTTTTTTTCCAGTAACTTTTGTGGCCTGGAGCCAAGTAAGGTGCTGTGTACATATATACACTTGTTGTATGCACTAATAACTGCACAAACATTATTATTATTATAATGTTTACAGAACTTGTTTACACAAACCAACAATGCAAAAATTTTTTTATTGCTATTCTTCTATAATATATATACACACACATAATGACTGGACACTTTCCATCAACTTCCTTAGCACTTGAAACTGTGTTTGTGTGTGGACATCTAAATTTGCTGAGTCAGGGTAAGGCAGCTGTCAAAATGATATACCATTACTCACCACCCTCCTCTGTCAACCTGTCAACATGAAAAGGGGGCCCATGTCTTCTTCCCCCAACCTCCTTCCTCTTCCTTTCTTCTTCATTCCTTCCTTCCTTTCTTACTTATTTTTCCTTCCTCTCATATCTTCCTTCCTTCCTCTCATCTCTTCCTTCCTTCCTCTCATTTTTCCCTTCCTTCCCTCATCTCTTCCTTCCTTCCTCTCATCTCTTCCCTTTCCCTTTCCCCTCATCTCTTCCTTCCTTCCTTCCTCTCATCTCTTCCTTCCTTCCTTCCTTTCTTCCTTCCTGCCTCTCCTTTCTTCCTTCCTGCCTCTCCTTTCTTCCTTCCTGCCTCTCCTTTCTTCCTTCCCTGCCTCTCCTTTCTTCCTTCCTGCCTCTCCTTTCTTCCTTCCTGCCTCTCCTTTCTTCCTTCATTCCTTCCTTTCTTCTTTTGTTCCTTCCTTCCTTTCTTCCTTCCTTTCATCTCTTCTTTCCTTCCTTCCTTTCATCTCTTCTTTCCTTCCCTTTTCCTTTCTTTTTTCCCTTCCCTTTTTTCTTCTTCTTCCTTTCATCTCTTTCTTTACTTCCTTCCTTTCATCTCTTTCTTTCCTTCCTTCCTTTCATCTCTTTCTTTCCTTCCTTCCTTTCATCTCTTTCTTTCCTTCCTTCCTTTCATCTCTTTTTTTCTTTTCCATTCTTCTTTCCTTTCCTTTCTTTTCTTTCCTTCCTTCCTTTCTCTCTTTCTTTCTTCCTTCCTTTCATCTCTTTCTTTCCTTCCTTCCTTTCATCTCTTTCTTTCCTTCCTTCCTTTCATCTCTTTCTTTCCTTCCTTCCTTTCATCTCTTTCTTTCCTTCCTTCCTTTCATCTCTTTCTTTCCTTCCTTCCTTTCACTTTTCTTCCTTCCTTCCTTTCATCTCTTTCTTTCCTTCCTTCCTTTCATCTCTTTCTTTCCTTCCTTCCTTATTCTCTTTCCTCCTTTCATTCCTTTTCCCTTTTCCCTTTTATCTCTTTCTTTCCTTCCTTCCTTTCATCTCTTTCTTTCCTTCCTTCCTTCATCTCTTTCTTTCCTTCCTTCCTTTCCCTCCTTCTTTCCTTCCTTCCTTTCATCTCTTTTTTTCCTTCCTTCCTTCATCTCTTTCTTCCTTCCTTCCTTTCATCTCTTTCTTTCCTTCCTTCCTTTCATTTTTTCTTTCCTTCCTTCCTTTCATCTCTTTCTTTCCTTCCTACCTTCTTTCTTTCTTTTTTTTCCCTTTTGGTATCCTGGGCATTGCTTTGGTCAAACTCCTCAAAACCCTGAAATTCATCTTCAGAGACACTTCCATCTGTGTTGAGCTATCACTGGGGAAGAGAAGAGTCCCAGATTCGCCGGAGTCAGGTATTTCTTACCGCTAGGCATGCTGAACATGGACTACTGAAATGACTTTCCCAATACCACTGGCTGCCGATTTTTTTATACTGCGCACACTGACCACAGACCCATTATCTCACATGTGGGCCTACCAGCTTTCTCCCCTTGATTTGAGGGTGCTAGAATTTAGTCGTATTAAAACATCCGAAAAAAATGCCGTAGAGATATATCGACCAAACAGTCAAAGGGTTGGGAAAGGGGGGGTTTGGGATATTAGCAGTTTGGGGAAATTCTAAAATGTGTATCTGACGCCTCTGCAAAGACAGTGATTGTGTATGAGTGATGGTGAAAGTGTTGAATATTGATAAGTTTTTCTTTCTTTGAGTTTTCTTTCTTTTTGGGGCACCTTGCCTCGGTGGGAAAGCGGGTGCGTGTTTAAAAAAATACATTAGGTAAACAAATAACGTAGAAGCATGATAAAGATGCCCAAATTAATAAAACTAACATCATATGGAGAGGTATTGAAGGGTGGGTGGCAGTAGAGGGTGGGGAGGGATAAAAAAAAAGGTGACTGACCATTACATAAAACATTGTGTTATGGGCCTGAAGGGTAACTATAGAAGATAACTTTTATCTTATTCAAAGACTGAAAAAAAGTGTAATTTTCTCATTTTTTTTTCCAAGTAATCACTTTGCATACATTTCCTGGAATGTCTCAGAAGTAAGCTATTGACCTATTTCATGTTTGTATCACTGTTAATAATGAACGGATTGGAAGGATTTTCACAGGAAACATAAAACTGAATGTTTTAATTTCGGTGGTGACATTTTGAAGTATGAGTAATGGTGATTCCTTGATTAGTGGCGAATTCATTTACCGACATGGTCTTAGGAACGGAACTCTGTCGGTAAGTGAGGAGAGTCTGTATTTTAAACCTCCAGGACACAAGCCTGGTTATCTGGTTTCCTTGATTTCCTTCATTAATGTTACCTTGCTCACATTTCAATAGCACATCAATCCATAAAAAAATTGACTTCACTCACTGACTTAATACGTTTGCACAAGTCTACTGAATGCTTAAGTCATAGCATTACTTAAAACCTCCTTACACCTTCCATCTGTCAAGGCTAAAGAAGAAAACACATTCCCAAACATTCACTCAATCACCATCTTTCCAGATGCATGCTGACTTTATCATCAGATTACCTTCAGCAACATTCCCACCCTACTTCAGGTGTATGCACTGCCCTTCCCACCTCCAGGACTCAAGTCTAGATAACCAATTTCCTTGAATATCTTCATAAGTTATCCTGCTCACTTCAACAACATGTCCATTATAAAACTACTTTGGTTGTCTGCACACACGTGTAACATGCACACACAAGCCTGCTGCATGCTCAAGCCTCTAATACTCAAATCCTCTTGTACAGTAGAACCTTGGTTCCAGGCGTTCTGGAACCTTCGTTCCAGAAAGTCTGACAAAACGAATTCAACGAAAACAAGCAATATTTCCCATAAGAAATACAGTGGACCCTCGGTTTTCGTTCACCTCAAACTCAAACAGTTATGTAAGTGTATTTTTGTAAGAGCTTTTGTAAGTGTATTTTGGGGATCTGAAACGACTAATCTAATTTACGTTTGTCCTTGTGGGAACAAATTCGTTCGGTAACGGCACTCAGACAGCATTCTGCAAAGAATTTTCACGAAACTGAGGGTCCACTGTAATGTAAATCCAATTAATTCGTTCCAGACACCCAAAAGTATTAACAAAAAATACATTTTATAGAGAATATTTATAGTTTTATGTACAGAAAACAATGAGAAATAAATATAAAGGACTAATGAAATGGATAAATGAACATTTAATATCACTTTTACCTTTATTGAAGACACTTGTTGGCGTATGGAAGACGCGAGGAGGGGAGAGGGAGGAGGAGAGGTTATTGGTTGGAAGGGGAATATCCCTCCATAAGGACTTCAGGTATAGTCCCACTCTGGGCTTACTTCTCCTCTGTCTTTTACTAGCACTGGACCCCTGTCACACAAAAAATCTGTTAAGAGATCTGTTTCAAGCGTCTCTTTAAGATTTGCCTAAAATGGGACAAGGCATTGTCATTGAACATGTTGCAGACACGGCTTGCAAGAGCTTGGTCAGGGTGATATTTCTCCACAAAACTTTGCAACTCACTCCACTTTGCCACATGTCTTAATCACTGAAGAAGGCACTTTCTTCCCTCTCTCTTCCTCCTCCTCTTGAATTCTATCGTGTTTCTCACCTTTATCGAAGGGCTGGCACTCAGAACTTTCTTTGGCCCCATGGTGGCTTATTTAGCAGTCGCACTCAATAAACAAGCACAAAAAACAATGGATTATTACGAAATGTTTCGGATGACGCAGCAGGGTGATGCTTACTCGACGAGAAACAAAGCCAGACTGACTCAAACGTGTGGGATGCTTTGTGTGGCACGTTCAGGCAGACACGTTGTGCGGAGGACCAACAAAATCTGAGGTGATGAGCGAAAACTGGGACAAAATTTTGACAAAAAGTTGTCGAAAACTGGGTCGATGAAAACCAGGGCAAGCGAAAACCGAGGTTCCACTGTACTCCCTCCCTCTAACTGTTCCTGGAATGACCCCTACCCCTTCTACCTTCCACACCAGATTTATACACCCTCTTCATCATTATACTTATGGTACATGTATCATGTGTGTACTTTATTGCTTCTATATGTTGTTGACAAGTGTTTATTCTTTTTCCTCATACACTATACTTGACGTGCTCATAATTTGATGTTTTGTTTTGAGTGTGATTACTGACTGAATAATATTTTTATCTTGTTTTACAGACTTTCAGGAATCATTTAGAAAGCACAAACCATGAACGCATGCAGCGTATTTTCCATATCAAAGAGCATCTATTCTCCAATTCTTAAGGGCACAATCAAAGGTAATTTGTTTTAATGTAATATTTGAATGTTGAGTTAATTATTTGTGATTTCTTTGAGTTTGTAAGGTGACCTCGTGCTTAATATGACTGGTGGCTGTGAAATATCCTTGTCATATCTGTTTTGAATACCTGTATGGAGTCTGCTTCAACTGTAATTTAGTTCATTATGCTTCTTTACTCTACTCAGGTATAAGAAATGTTTTCTGATATCCCTGTAACCCATTTAAATGTGTTTTGCAACAGGCACATTCAAGTAATGAGGCTATCCCAGTAATATAAGTGGTTCATTGGCTCTGTGGGCAAAATTATCTCTTCATTTTCCAGCTCTGATATCTATCTCCTGCTCTAATGAAGCTGTCGATACCAAACAATATTCTGGACATAAGAATACAAGTTATTCAAATAATATCACTATTGATGTTTTCTCATTTTGAAATCTCACATTATCACCCTGTCATTTTTCTGACCTTCACAGCATGTGCCCCCTCCCCCTTTTTTTTTTTTTACTAGCTGTCTCCCACTGAGGTAGGATGATCAGAAAATGAAATACAGTAGGGCCCCACTTATACAGCAGGTTAGGTTCCAGGCTACGCCGCAAGCAGAACACCATTTTTCCACTTATAAATGCATACAAATGCCAGATAAGTTTACACTAACATATATTAAGTTATCAATAGAACTAGGCATTAAAAAACAATAAAAAGTAAAAAAACACACACAGTACCTCATTATTTACCCCAAAATATTTGTAGTCTTAATGTAGGGCCAAAAGGTGAGTAGTATTTACTGTAAGAAGTCAGGTGTGGTAGGTATGGTAGTCCTCCTGGCCACCCCACCCACACATAATTCTCCCTAGAGTGATAAAATGCATATACAGTACACTCATTACTTAACTTAAAATATTTGTAGTCTTAATGGTCTTAATGTAGGG
>WNWK01011381.1:0-64811 GCA_009830355.1 Cherax destructor
CCTATGCAAAAATGCTATGCACATAAAAGGGCCCGAAGATCTGGAATTCATTGCCAGAACACATAAAGAACCCCTGTCTGCAAATCAGTTTAAGGCCCTACTAAGAAATCACCTCATTACCCAAAATTAACCAGACAAACCGTACCTAATACCTACCAGTTACTCAAAAGCTACTCATTGTGCTGAGGATTGCTCAACCACTTACCCACTACTTCAAAATTATGATGTCTAAATTTCATTGTTTTAAATAGTACTAAACTGTAATACATCATATTGTAAATTGTTTTAAATTGTTCTATTGTAATACTGTAATCATTGTAAACTAATTCAATAGTGTAATTATTCTTTACTATATGTACTTATCAAAGCAATGTAGCATTACCTAATAGAATATTTAATTCTCTTGTACTCACTGTAACTTATCTAATGACCATCTTTCTTCTTTCAACAAACCGGCCGTATCCCACCAAGGCTGGGTGGCCCAAAAAGAAAAACGAAAGTTTCTCTTTAAATTTAGTAATGTATACAGGAGAAGGGGTTACTAGCCCCTTGCTCCCTCTAATGACCATATGAACCATTACAGTGGTCCCTCGGTTTTCGCCGAAAATTCGTTCCAAAATGCTGCTCAAGAGCAATTACCGAACGAATTTACTTCCTTAAGAAATAATGTCACGTAGGTTAGTCTATTTCAGACCCCCAAAAATATACTTGCAACAGCACTTACGAAAATACACTTACATAAATGTTCGAGTTTGGAGATGCACGAAAACCGAGGGACCACTGTATTGCCTTCCTAATCTTAAGTTAATTTTTAAGTTGCCAGAAATGCTCTGCATATTAAGAGGGTTTTGGCATGTACACCCACAGTGGCGTTGCTAGGGTTGGTGTCACCCGGGGTGGCATCTTTGGTGTCATCCCCATGAAATAATAGGGCGGGGGGATGGGGAGTAAACTCCAGTTACTGGAAGTCCAAGCCCCTCGCACACAAAACCTCCTTTACCCCCTCGCTCCAACCTTTTCTAGGCCGACCCCTACCAATGACTAATGTTTAGCAATGAGAATGTTTAAGGGCCATAAACCGAACAAGAGAATTCTTCTCAATTAATTAATGATAAAATAAATAATCGTAGTAATATTGAGGAAACAAACTCAAATACCACTTTGAGTACAGGCAACAGATCATACATTTATTCATCTTCAACAATGCAAAAAAAAAAAAAAAAAAACTTGAAAAATAAAGAAAAACATTGCAATATCAGAGAAACACTAGTTCCAATTTGACCTTGAGTACAGGTAACATCTCCGTGTATCTCATCTTACATTTCCTTGCCTTCAATCCTGCAAAATCATCTATCACATCTTCAAAATCAATGATTTTCCCTATATAGGCCTATTTGTACTCTGTAATCATATAAGAGGCTACATATAAACGTAGAAACAAAGGATTCTTCTCTTATGTTGGTGCAGCACTGTTTTGTGCATTAGTGTCACCTTTAGAGGCTCTATTTTTTTTTTTTATTAACACATAGGCCGTTTCCCACCAAGGCAGGGTGGCCCGACAAAGAAAAACTTTCATCATCACTCACTCCATCACTGTCTTGCCATAGGCATGCTTACACTACAGCTACAAAACTGCAACATTAACACCCCTCCTTCAGAGTGCCGGCACTGTACTTCCCATCTCCAGGAATCAAGTCCGGCCTGCCGGTTTCCCTGAAACCCTTCATAAATGTTACCTTGCTTACACTCCAACAGCACGTCAAGACATAAAAATCATTTGTCTCCATTCGCTCCGATCAAACACGCTCACGCACGCTTGGTGGAAGTCCAAGCCCCTCGCACACAAAACCTCCTTTACCCCCTCGCTAAAACCTTTTCTAGGCCGACCCCTACCCCGCCTTCCCTCCACTACAGATTTATACACTCTCAAAGTCATTCTATTTTGATCCATCCTCTCTACATGTCCAAACCATCTCAATAACCCCTTCTCAGCCCTCTGGATAATAGTTTTGGTAATCCCACACCTCCTCCTAATCTCCAAACTACGGATTCTCTGCATTATATTCACACCACACATTGCCCTCAGACATGACATCTCCACTGCCTCCAGCCTTCTTGTTGCAACATTCACAACCCATGTCTCACACCCATACAAGAGTGTTGGTATAACTATACTCTCATACATTCCCCTCTTTGCTTTCATGGATAAAGTTCTCTGTCTCCACAAGCTTCTCAGTGCACCACTCACCTTTTTCCCCTCGTTAATTCTATGATTCACTTCATCCTTCATAGACCCATCTGCTGACACATCCACTCACAAATATCTGACCACATTCACCTCCTCCATACTCTCTCCCTCCAATTTGATATCCAATCTTCTGTTATCTAATTTTTTTGTTATCCTCATCACCTTACTCTTTCCTATATTCACTTTTAATTTTCTTCTTTTGCATACCCTACCAAACTCATCCACTAACCTCTGCAACTTCTCTTCAGAATCCCCCAAAAGCACAGTGTCATCAGCAAAGAACAACTGTGACAACTCCCACTTTGTGTTAGATTCTTTATCTTTTAACCCCACACCTTTTGCCAACACCCGAGCATTCACTTCTCTTACAACTCCATCTATAAATATAATGAACAGCCATGGTGACATCACACATCCCTGTCTAAGGCCTACTTTTACTGGGAAATAATCTCCCTCTTGCCTACATACTCTAACCTGAGCCTCACTATCCTCGTAAAAACTTTTCACCGCTTTCAATAACCTACCTCCTATTCCAATTCCATACGTTTGCAACATCTGCCACATTGCCCCCCTATCCACCCTATCATATGCCTTTTCCAAATCCATAAATACCACAAACACCTCTTTACCCTTATCTAAATATTGTTCACCTATATGTTTCACTGCAAACACTTGGTCTACACATCCCCTACCCTTCTTAAAACCTCCTTGTTCATCTGCTATCCTGCTCTCCGTCTTACTCTTAATTCTTTCAATAATAACTCTACCATATACTTTACCAGGTATACTCAACAGACTTATTCCCCTATAATTTTTACTCTCTCTTTTGGCCCCTTTGCCTTTATACAAAGAAACTATTGCTGCACACTAATTGCACATTTCAAGGCAGGTGAAATTGCTGAACTAGAAAATGTGCAAAGAACCTTCACAGCACTCATAACTACGATAAGCCACCTCAATTACTGGGAATGCTTGAAGTTCCTAAACCTGTACTCCCTAGAACGCAGGCGGGAGAGATACATTATTATATACACTTGGAAAATCCTAGAGGGATTAGTACCAAACTTGCACACGAGAGTCATTTCCTACGAAAGCAAAAGACTCGGCAGACGATGCAACATCCCCCCAATGAAAAGCAGGGGTGCCACTAGCACGTTGAGAGACAACACAATAAGTGTCAGGGGCTCAAGACTGTTCAACTGCATCCCAGCATACATAAGGGGGATTACCAATAGACCCCTGGCTGTCTTCAAGTAGGCACTGGACATGCACCTAAAGTCGGTACCTGACCAGCTGGGCTGTGGTTCATACGTCGGATTGTGTGCGGCCAGCAATAACAGCCTGGTTGATGAGGCTCTGATCCACCATGAGGCCTGGTCACAGACTGGGCCACGGGGGCGTTCACCCCCGGAACTCTCTCCAGGTAAACTCCAGGTATGCTCTCTGCCAATCCCTAGGTGCCTTACCCTCTTCCATACATTTATTAAATAAAAACACTAATCACTCCAAAACTATATCCCCACCTGCCTTTAACATTTCTATCTTTATCCCATCAATCCCAGCTGCTTTACCCCCTTTCATTCTACTCACTGCCTCACGAACTTCCCCCACACTCACAACTAGGCTCTATGGTGTCACCCCTAAATGGTGGCACCTGGCACGGCCCCCTCACGACACCACTGTACACCCAACTATTATATTACTCTGTACAACCATGTATCATGTCAAAATAAACTTCTTATTCTTATTCATAACCATAGTGTGGGAGGTAGTCACACCATATGGCCTCATGGTGTGGGAGGTAGTCAAAAGATTACAAAGGTACATATTGGGTTTAGGGACTGGATCAAAAAGTTTTGATAGCTAAACAAATTAAAGTGCCAATGAAATATTCACACGTTTATTTTTGTTTTCATCAAACTGGCCATATCCCACCGAGGCAGGGTGACCTAAAGAGAAAAATGAAAGTTTCTCTTTTTAAATTTAGTAATGTACAGTGGACCCCTGAGGTTCGGTCGGTTGGTCTGAGTATCGGTCAGTTCAAGTTTCGATTGCTTTTTTCGGTCCAATTTTTCCCCGCCAACCGGTCATTTCTTGACTATCGGTCTGGGTACCAGACCTGTCCGCCTGCCCGCGCTTGCGTGCCTCGCCGCGCAGGCATGGTGAGCCCAGTCTAGCTTTGTTTACCATTGAGAGAACATTACCCAGCGTGCTCATTCAAACATTTCACAATAAATTTTTTGTATTTATTGCTGGTTTAGTGATTGTTACTGTGAAATAAGTCACCATGGGTCCAAAGAAGCTTCCTAGTGGCACCCCTGTGGTAAAGAAAGTGAGGAACACCATCGAACTGAAGAAGGAGATAGTAGAAAAATATGAGAGTGGCTTACATGTGAGTGAGCTTGCCAGGATGTACAACAAAAACCAATCTACTATCACCTCTATCCAGGCAAAGAGAAAAGAAATCAAGGAAGCTAATATTGCAAAAGGTGTTGACATGTTTGCCAAAAAATAGACCACAAACAGTGGATGAGGTTGAGAAATTGTTGGCGGTGTGGATCAATGAAAAACAGATAGCGGGTGATAGTGTTTCCATGGCGATAATTTGTGAAAAGGCAAGGCAGTTGCACGCAGATCTTGTCAAGACAATGCCTGGAACCAGTGGTGATGTGAGTGATTTTAAAGCCAGCAAAGGCTGGTTTGACAGATTTAGGAAATGTAGTGGCATACACAGTGTTGTAAGGCATGGTGTTGGTGCAGGACCACAGGGTAGAGCTAACACTGAAGAGCTGCAAGAGCTTCATCTCCAGCAGCATCAGACCACAGTAACGGGTGAGGTAACTTCTTCAGAGATTAAGGAAATTTGTTCTATGTGGACTAAGGTGCAGACATTTGTTGAAAAACACCACCCTGAGCAAGCTGAAATAAGCCATCTCTGCAACAAGTTCAGTGACAGAGCCATATTGCACTTCAGGAACATGTTAAAGAGGTGCCAGAAACAGAGCACTCTTGACAGTTATTTTGTGTGACAGGGGTCTAGTGACTCTCAAGCTGGTCCTAGTGGCATTAAAAGACAGGGAAGTAACCCCAGAGAGGGACTTGTTACCTGAAGTCCTTTTGGAGGGGGATTCCCCTTCCAAACACTAAGCCCTTCCCTGTCCTCCTCCCCATCTTCCAGATGCCAACAAGTCTCTTCAATAAAGGTAAGTAAATGTTATTTTAAAAGTTTAATTATAAATTTATTACTTTATATATATTTATAATTGTTTTGTGTATGTAAAACTATAGTTAATCTTTACAAAATAAATTTTTTGTGAATATTTTTGGGTGTCTGGAATGGATTAATTGTATTTACATTATTTCTTATGGGAAATAAGGGTTCGGCTTTCGAACAGTTCAAGTTAAGGTCTTGCTCCTGGAACGGATTATGACCGAACCTTGGGGGTCAACTGTACAGTAGGGCCCCACTTTACGGTGTTTCGCCTTATGGTGTTCCACTAATACAGCGATTTAAAATTATAACCAAAACTCGCTATACGGCAACCTGTCTTTCTAATACAGCACGTGCCATAAGCACATCTCTCTATTATGTCTGGAAACTTTCCAAAATTTCAAGTGTTTTAAAGTTATTGCATATTTTATATACAGTGGACCCCCGCCTAACGAGCAAAATTCATTCCAGAAACCTGCTCAAGTGCCATTACCGAACAAATTTACTTCCTTAAGAAATAATGTCACGTAGGTTAGTCTATTTCAGACCCCCAAAAATACACTTCCACAAGCACTTACAATATTATACTTACATAATTGTACGATTTCCGGGGTGCTCGTTAGGCGGGGGTCCACTGTACATATTTTTTTCAACAAGTCGGCCGTCTCCCACCGAGGGAGGGTGACTCAAAAAGAAAGAAAATCTCCAAAAAGAAAATACTTTCATCATCATTCAACACTTTCACCTCACTCATACATAATCATTGTCTTTGCAGAGGCGCTCAGATACTACAATTTAGAATAGTCCCTCCAAACTGTCACTATCCCAGACCCCTCCTTTAAAGTGCAGGCACTGTACTTCCCATTTCCAGGACTCAGTCCAGCTAAATCAATAGCCGGTTTCCCTGAATCCCTCACTAAATATTACCCTGCTCACACTCCAACAGCTCGTCAGGTCCCAAAAACCATTTGTCTCCATTCACTCCTATCTAACACACTCGCACACGCTTGCTGGAAGTCCAAGGTACATGTGTACCTGTACCTAAATATACTTACACACTGTGCTGGCATGCAGGTACACATTAAAATCAATAAGAGTGTCCTTCTAGTCTTAAAGCAATAGTAATACTAATACATAGTACGTAATATTAATCACTCTTGGGCACATTAAATGTCTTATTTTACGTCAATATAGACATTTTCATTAATCCATCTATGATATTTTCTTCAAAATTATATAAGAAACACATTACATAGCATATAAACATGCAACGTTTATATGCCAGGTGGGGGGAAAACATTACGTTTTCTCTGGTCCAGCACCTAAGAAAACGTGTATGAATCTGCGTTTGGCCTAGTCACTCAGCTTTTGTTTACAATTCTTGGCATGAATTATTCATTACTTCTCCCTTCGTTTATGATGGCATCTAAAGGTAGTTGTTTGAAACGATTAAATTCAATGAACAAGGCATGTCGATGGTAATAATATGGCTCTGGGCCGCAGTGTAGGTAGCCGGTAAATGTAGCCCAGGCGGACTACACCTACCAGCTACCTACACTGACTTCCTATAAATAAATACTACTCACCTCTCACCCTACATTAATAAAACTACAAATATTTTAAGGTAAGTAATGAATGTACTGTGTATGTATTTTACTTTTTATTGTGTTTTTTTAATGCCTAGTTTTATTACTAACTTAATATTAGTTAGTGTAAACTTGTTGTCTGGCATTTATATGCATTTATAAATGAAAAAAATGGCGTTCTGCTTTCCGACGATAGCCTGGAACCTAACCTGCCGTATAATTGGGGCCCTACTGTACTAGTGAAAACAATGTAGATGGTTGAGAAGATGTGGATGGCTGAGATGTGATGGCTGAGAAGACGTGGCACTGGGATGCCAGTCAACCTCCTTCATTAATTCAAATTTCTGCTTAACACAGAGAACCACACATTTCCTCTTGGCAACACCACTTACTTTAAAATTCATTATTAATCACACTTTACTTAATATGTTAATAAAGTCACACAAAAGACTCTAAATCCAAGGAAAATTGAAGACTGATTAACAAGTGGATGCATGAGTGAGCACAGGCAAAAATTGAGGAGGATGGCCTAGGGCTCATGGAACAATGAAAATGGAAAGGTCCTGGACATGGCTGATCTGGCTGGTACCAAATAAATGTCACAGTCATCAGACTTGGTCTGATACTTCAGAAAACAAAATTTGTTAATGAGAGGTTTTACTGGACTAGATTAATATGTAAAGAGATGATTGTGGATGTTATGAATGAAAAGAAGCTGGATGTCCTGGCTCTAAGTGAAACAAAGCTGAAGGGGTAGGAGAGTTTCAGTGGAGAAAATAAATGGGATCAGGTCATGAGTTAGAGCTAAGGAAAGAGTAGCAATAATCTTGAAGAATAAGTTATGGCAGGAAAAGAGGGACTATAAATGTATAAATTTCAAGGATTATGTGGAGTAAAATAAGGGTTGGATGTGAAAAGTGGGTTATAGTGTTTATATAGGTAGTAGGTTGGTAGACAGCAACCACCCAGGGAGGTACTACCATCCTACCAAGCGAGTGTAAAAGGAAAGCCTGTAATTGCTTTACATGACAGTAGGATTGCTAGTGTCTTTTTTCTGTCTCATAAACATGCAAGATTTCAGGTACATCTTGCTACTTCTACTTACACTTAGGTCACACTACACATGCATGTACAAACATATATATACAGTGGTACCCCGAGTTTCATAAAAACTTCACTCCAGAAGCCTGCTCAAGCGCCATTACCGAACGAATTTACTCCCTTAAAGAAAAATGTCACGTAGGTTAGTCTATTTCAGACCCCCAAAAATACACTTCCACAAGCACTTACAATATTATACTTACATAATTGTATGATTTCCGGGGTGTACGAAACTCGGAGGGAGCATGAAGAGGTCCCTCGAAGTTTCGTGCATCTCCAAGCTCGAACATTTCTGTAAGTTGTATTTTAAATGGTAATGCTGTTGAGAGTAGTATTTTGGGGTCTGAAATGGAGCTTAACCTGTGACATGTCATTTCTTAAGGAAGTAAAGGCATAGCAGCATTCTGAGAGTGTAATTTATTGGAGAAAATGAGGGAGGCCACTGTATATATACTATATATATATATTTATTACACACCCTCTGGGTTTCTTCTATTTTCGAACTAGTTCTTGTTCTTGTTTATTTCCTCTTATCTCCATGGGAAAGTGGAACAGAATTCTTCCTCCTTAAGCCATGCATGTCGTAAGAGGCAACTAAAATGTCGGGAGAAAGTAGTAACCCCTTCTCCTAAAACTTCACTAAAGCTTAAAAGAGAAACTCTTTAAGAATTTTCCTTTAGTCTACTTCGCCTCTAGATACTCCGAAGTTCAAATAAAATAAGTGTTTTGTGTACACTGGGAAGTGTAGAGGAGAGAGAGAGAGAGATTTTCGGAAATGTTGAGTGCGTGGGAGTTTTCAACCAAGTGAGAGAGTACTTGTTGTTGGGGATCTCAATGCTAAAATGGGTAAAAATGTTGTGGAGGGAGTAGTAGGTAAATTTGGGGTACCAGGAGTAAATGAAAATGGGGAGCCTTTAAGAGAACTGTGTGTAGAAAAAGGTTCGGTAATAAGTAATACATATTTTATGAAAAAGAGGATAAGTAAACAAGATATGATATAGCACGTAATGAAAGTAGTTTGTTAGATTATGTATTGGAGGATAAAAGGTTGATGGGTAGGCTTCATGATGTGCATATTTATAGAGGGGCAATGGACATATCGAATCATTATTTAGTTGTAGCTACAGTTAGAGTAAGAGGTAGATGGGATGAAAGGAAAATGGCAACAGCAAGTAGAGAGAGGTGAAAATTTATAAACTAAGGGAGGAGGACGTTAGGGTGAGATATAAGCAACTATTGGCAGAAAGGTGAGCTAGTGCAAGTATGGGTAGTGAGGGGGAGTTGAAGAGGGATGAGATAGTTTTAAAAATGCAGTATTAGAATGGAATGTGGGGCAGAAGTTTGTGGCTACAGGAGGGTGGGTGCAGGAGGAAAGAGGAGTGACTGGTGGAATGATGAGGTAAAGGGTGTGATAAAAAAGAAAAAGACAAGCATTATAGAGGAGGATTTGTTTTACAAGAAGCAGGAAGTGATTTTTTAAAAAGGAGGCAGAGTATATGGAGAGTAAGAGAAAGGTGAAGAGAGTGGTGAGAGAGTGCAAAAGGAGTGCAAATGATAGTGTGAGAGAGGCACTGTCAAGAAATTTTCTGAGAATAAGAAAATTTTTTGGAGTGAGATAGGTTAAGAAAGCCTAGGGAACAAATGGATTTGTCAGTTAAAAACAGAGTAGGGGAGTAAGTAGATGGGGAGCTGGAGGTATTGGGTAGATGGCGGGAATATTTTGAGAAACTTTTAAATGTCGATGAAGAAAGGGAGGCAGTAATTTCATGCACTGGCCAGGGAGGTATAACATCTTTTAGGAGTGAAGTAGAGCAGGCTGTGAGTGTGGGGGAGGTGCGTGAGGCATTACATAGAATGAAATGGGGTAAAGCAGCTGGAACTGACAGGATCATGACAGAAATGTTAAAAGTAAGGGGGATATAGTATTGGAGTGGTTGGTATTTTTGTTTAATAAATGTATGAAAGAGGGGAAGGCACCTAGGGATTGGAAGAGAGCGTGTATAGTTCCTTTATATAAAGGGAAGGGGGACAAGAGAGATTGTAAAAATTATAGGGGAAGAAGTGAGTATATGTAGTAGGTTCCTAGGTAGTAGGTTGGTAGACAGCAACCACCCAGGGAGGTACTACCATCTTGCAAATAGTGTAAACGGAAGCCTGTAATTGTTTTACGTGATGGTAGGATTGCTGGTGTCTTTTTCTGTCTCATAAACATGCAAGATTTCAGGCATGTCTTGTTACTTCTACTTACACTTAGGTCACATTACACATTCATGTACAAGCATATATATACACACCCCTCTGGGTTTTCTTCTATTTTCTTACTAGTTCTTGTTCCCCCCCTATGAAAGAGGGAAGGCATCTGGGATTGGAAGGGCTAGTATAGTTCTCCTTATATAAAGAATGGGACAAAGAGATTGTAAATTATGGGGAAAGAAGTTTAGAGATAAGTAGTAGGTTGGTAGACAGCAACCGCCCAGGGAGGTACTACCGTCCTGCCAAGTGAGTGTAAAACATAAGCCTGTAATTGTTTTACATGATGGTAGGATTGCTAAACATGCAAGATTTCAGGTATGTCTTGTTACTTCTACTTACACTTAGGTCACATTACACATTTCTGTACAAGCATATATATACACACCCCTCTGGGTTTTCTTCTATTTTCTTCCTAGTTCTTGTTCTTATTTCCTCTTATCTCCATGGGGAAGTGGAACAGAATTCTTTCTCCGTAAGCCATGCGTGTCGTAAGAGTCGACTAAAATGCCAGGAGCAAGGGGCTAGTAACCCCTTCTTCTGTATACATTACTAAAGTTAAAAGGAGAAACTTTTGTTTTTCTCTTTGGGCCACCCCGCCTTGGTGGGAAACGGCGATTTGTTGAAAGAAGAAGTTTACTGAGTATACCAGGTAAAGTGTACGGTAGGGTTATTAGTGAAAGAATTAGAGGTAAGACAGAGAGCAGGATTGCAGATGAACAAGGAGGCTTTAGAATGGGTCGGGGATGTGTAGATCAAGTGTTTATAGTGAAGCATATATGTGAACCGTATTTAGATAATGGTAGGGAAGTTTTCATTTGATTCCACCACATTCCACAGTGCATTCCATCACAGAAGTGGTGGAAGAGTGATCTACCATCCACAGTAGTAGGTGGAAGAGTGATCCACCATCCACAGTAGTGGTGAAAGTGTATAAAAATTAACATAGTGTTGACTTATACTATATTTTAGGTTTGCTTAGTTTTTCAGCTTCTTGTTTAAAACTATTAGAGGTCTAGAACAGAATGACATTCTAACAATTTAGTTAATAATATCAGTCAGTTAGAGGCTACAAACCCTCTTGAAAAGAGATATCTCTCTTGCAGTAAGACACAGGTCTCCCTGTAGCTGGTAGCTCCACCCCCTTCAGCTATGGAGTATAACAAGTAGGTGTCTGCCAATGTGGCAGCACAGGTGTCCCAGGCAATCTGCTTACCATCCTTCCAGGGTAGCATAGTGGCTCCATTAGGACGCTTTTGATCCAAAATCTACAGTAGTGGTGGAAGAGTGATCCACCATCTACAGTAGTGGTGGAAGAGTGATCCACCATCTACAGTAGTGGTGGAAGAGTGATCCACCATCTACAGTAGTGGTGGAAGAGTGATCCACCATCTACAGTAGTGGTGGAGGAGTGATCCACCATCTACAGTAGTGGTGGAAGAGTGATCCACCATCTACAGTAGTGGTGGAAGAGTGATCCACCATCTACAGTAGTGGTGGAAGAGTGATCCACCATCTACAGTAGTGGTGGAAGAGTGATCCACCATCCAAAGGAGTGGTGGAAGAGTGATCCACCATCTACAGTAGTGGTGGAAGAGTGATCCACCATTCAAAGGAGTGGTGGAAGAGTGATCCACCATCCACAGTAGTGGTGGAAGTGATCCACCATTCAAAGGAGTGGTGGAAGAGTGATCTACCATCCACAGTAGTGGTGGAAGAGTGATCCACCATATACAGGAGTGGTGGAAGAGTGATCCACCATCTACAGTAGTGGTGGAAGAGTGATCCACCATTCAAAGGAGTGGTGGAAGAGTGATCCACCATCCACAGTAGTGGTGGAAGAGTGATCCACCACTACAGTAGTGGTGGAAGAGTGATCCACCATACAAAGGAGTGGTGGAAGAGTGATCCACCATCCACAGTAGTGGCGGAAAAGTGATCCACCATCCACAGTAGTGGTGGAAGAGTGATCCACCATCTACAGTAGTGGTGGAAGAGTGATCCACCATTCAAAGGAGTGGTGGAAGAGTGATCCACCATCCACAGTAGTGGTGGAAGTGATCCACCATTCAAAGGAGTGGTGGAAGAGTGATCCACCATCCACAGTAGTGGTGGAAGAGTGATCCACCATCTACAGTTGTGGAAGAGTGATCCACCATCTACAGTAGTGGTGGAAGAGTGATCCACCATCCACAGTAGTGGTGGAAGAGTGATCCACCATCCACAGGAGTTGTGGAAGAGTGATCCACCATCTACAGTAGTGGTGGAAGAGTGATCCACCATCCACAGTAGTGGTGGAAGAGTGATCCACCATCTACAGGAGTGGTGGAAGAGTGATCCACCATCCACAGGAGTGGTGGAAGAGTAATCCACCATCCACAGTAGTGGTGGAAGAGTGATCCACCATCTACAGTAGTGGTGGAAGAGTGATCCACCATTCAAAGGAGTGGTGGAAGAGTGATCCACCATCCACAGTAGTGGTGGAAGTGATCCACCATTCAAAGGAGTGGTGGAAGAGTGATCCACCATCCAAGTAGTGGTGGAAGAGTGATCCACATCTACAGTTGTGAAGAGTGATCCACCTCTACAGTAGTGGTGGAAGAGTGATCCACCATCCCAGTAGTGGTGGAAGAGTGATCCACCATCCACAGTAGTGGTGGAAGAGTGATCCACCATCACAGGAGTTGTGGAAGAGTGATCCACCATCTACAGTAGTGGTGGAAGAGTGATCCCCATCCACAGTAGTGGTGGAAAGTGATCCACCATCCAGTAGTGGTGGAAGAGTGATCCACCATCTAAGGAGTGGTGGAAGAGTGATCCACATCACAGGAGTGGTGGAAGAGTGATCCACCATCCACAGTAGTGGCGGAAAAGTGATCCACCATCCACAGTAGTGGTGGAAGAGTGATCCACCATCTACAGTAGTGGTGGAAGAGTGATCCACCATCTCAAGGTGGTGGAAGAGTGATCCACCATCCACAGTAGTGGTGGAAGTGATCCACCATCTCAAAGGAGTGGTGGAAGAGTGATCCACCATCCACAGTAGTGGTGGAAGAGTGATCCACCATCTACAGTTGTGGAAGAGTGATCCACCATCTACAGTAGTGGTGGAAGAGTGATCCACCATCCACAGTAGTGGTGGAAGAGTGATCCACCATCCACAGGAGTTGTGGAAGAGTGATCCACCTTTCAAGTAGTGGTGGAAGAGTGATCCACCATCCACAGTAGTGGTGGAAGAGTGATCCACCATCTACAGGAGTGGTGGAAGAGTGATCCACCATCCACAGGAGTGGTGGAAGAGTAATCCACCATCCACAGTAGTGGTGGAAGAGTGATCCACCATCTAAGTAGTGGTGGAAGAGTGATCCACCTTTCAAAGGAGTGGTGGAAGAGTGATCCACCATCCACAGTAGTGGTGGAAGTGATCCACCATTCACAGAGTGGTGGAAGAGTGATCCACCATCCACAGTAGTGGTGGAAGAGTGATCCACCATCTACAGTTGTGGAAGAGTGATCCACCATCTACAGTAGTGGTGGAAGAGTGATCCACCATCCACAGTAGTGGTGGAAGAGTGATCCACCATCCACAGTAGTGGTGGAAGAGTGATCCACCATCCACAGGAGTTGTGGAAGAGTGATCCACCATCTACAGTAGTGGTGGAAGAGTGATCCACCATCCACAGTAGTGGTGGAAGAGTGATCCACCATCTACAGGAGTGGTGGAAGAGTGATCCACCATCCACAGGAGTGGTGGAAGAGTAATCCACCATCCACAGTAGTGGTGGAAGAGTGATCCACCATCCACAGTAGTGGTGGAAGAGTGATCCACCATCCACAGTAGTGGTGGAAGAGTGATCCACCATCCACAGTAGTGGTGGAAGAGTGATCCACCATCCACAGTAGTGGTGGAAGAGTGATCCACCATCCACTAAACGCGAGACACACTTGCTACCTATCTCTCTTTGACTAACTGATTATTCCGCATACTGTATAATCAATATGGGAGAACAACTTAAGAATAAATGAACAAAAATGGAAAGATAAAACCAGAGGAATAATAACTACAAGGAACACCCTGCTGTATACAGTACAGGAGAGCCCTGCATATACAGCACCCTTTTTTCAATGTTCCACATTATTGTTGGCTTTCAACTGAGCTATCGTTCATTATATTCAGTTCTTTTACCACTTTTCTACTGTTTTCCTACAACAGATGCATGATGGAAGAGAGACTGACTCCGTATTTTAACCCTTTGAGGGTCGGTCACATACTTGTACGTCATTGCAGCCAGGGTCGGTCACGTTGTACTTGAATGCATAAATTCTAGTGCCTTCAAATCATGAGGGAGAAAGCTGGTATGCCTACATGTGAGAGAAAGGGTCTGCACGGTCAGTGTGCGCAGTATAAAAAAAATCGTGGAGCCAGTGGTGCATTGTGGAACCCCATTTCAATAACCCTTGTTCATCATGTCTAGTGGTAAGAAACTCCTCACTCCTCTGCGAATTGGGACTCCTTTTGTTCCCAAGCAACAGTTCAAACACAGATGGAAGTGTCAGTGAAGATGAATTTCATGGTTTTGAGGAGTTTGTGACCGAAAACAATGCCCAGGAAACCAGAGGGAAGGAAGAAAGGAAGGAAGAGATGAGAGGAAGGAAGGTAGGAAGGAAGAAAGGAAGAGATGAGAGGAAGGAAGAGATGAGGGAAGGAAGGTAGGAAGGAAGAAAGGAAGAGATGAGAGGAAGGAAGAAAGGAAGAGATGAGAGGAAGGAAGATAGGAAGGAAGAAAGGAAGAGATGAGAGGAAGGAAGGTAGGAAGGAAGAAAGGAAGAGATGAGAGGAAGGAAGGTAGGAAGGAAGAAAGGAAGAGATGAGAGGAAGGAAGGTAGGAAGGAAGAAAGGAAGAGATGAGAGGAAGGAAGGTAGGAAGGAAGAAAGGAAGAGATGAGAGGAAGGAAGGTAGGAAGGAAGAAAGGAAGAGATGAGAGGAAGAAAGGTAGGAAGGAAGAAAGGAAGAGATGAGAGGAAGAAAGGAAGAGATGAGAGGAAGAAAGGAAGAGATGAGAGGAAGAAAGGAAGAGATGAGAGGAAGAAAGGTAGGAAGGAAGAAAGGAAGAGATGAGAGGAAGGAAGAAGTAAGGAGGGAAGGTAGGTAGGAAGGAGGGAAGGTAGGTAGGAAGGAGGGAAGGTAGATAGGAAGGAGGGAAGGTAGATAGGAAGGAGGGAAGGTAGATAGGAAGGAGGGAAGGTAGGTAGGATGGAGGGAAGGTAGGTAGGATGGAGGGAAGGTAGGTAGGAGGTAGGAGGAGGAGGAGGGGTGGTGGGGGGTGGGGGAGTGGGGGGTGGTAGGTGGGAGGGGGTGGAGGAGGAGGTGGGTGGGTGGGTAGGTAGGTAGGTAGGTGGGTAGGTAGGAAGGAAGGAAGGAAGGAAGGAAGGAAGGAAGGAAGGAAGGAAGGAAGGAAGGAAGGAAGGAAGGTAGAAATGAAGGAAGGAAGGCAGAAATGAAGGAAGGAAGGTAGAAATGAAGGAAGGAAGGTAAAAAGTAAGGAAGGACAACCATCAACCTAGGATAACCCAAAATTCAGAGGTGATTTATTTTCATGTGGTTGGTGGGGTAATGAGGAAGGGATGTTGACAGGCAGTGAGGGTGGTGAGTGATGGTGTAATACAGTGGTACCTCGAGTTACGATATTTTTTCGTTCGAGAATGCTGTTCAAGTGCCATTACCAAACAAATTTATCCCCATAAGGAATAATGTAAAATAGACTAGTCCTTTTACACCCCCAAAAATATACCTACAAAAGCATTTAAAAAAATAAACTTACATAAAAGGGCGATTTTGGGGACCATCGTAACTCGAGGTACCACTGTATGTCATTGTGACACTAATTATGATGGTGACTCAGCATATTTACAATTCCACCCCCACACAGATGGAAGTGTCAGTCAAGATGAATTTCATGGTTTTGAGGAGTTTGTGACCGAAAGCAGTGTCAGGAAACCAGAGGGAAGGAAGGAACGAAGGAAGAGATGAGAGGAAGGAAGAAAGGAAGAGATGAGAGGAGGGAAGAAAGGAAGAGATGAGAGGAAGGAAGAAAGGAAGAGATGAGAGGAGGGAAGAAAGGAAGAGATGAGAGGAAGGAAGATAGCAAGAGATGAGAGGAAGGAAGATAGCAAGAGATGAGAGGAAGGAAGGAAGAAGGAAGGAGGGAAGGTAGGTAGGAAGGAGGGAAGGTAGGTAGGATGGAGGGAAGGTAGGAAGGAAGGAAGGTAGAAATGAAGGAAGGAAGGTAAGAAGTAAGGAAGGAAGGAAGGACAACCATCAATCTAGGATAACCCAAAATTCAGACAGTGATTTATTTCCATGTGGTTGGTGGGGTAATGAGGAAGGGATGAGTGTTGACAGGCAGTGAGGGTGGTGAGTGGTGGTGTAATTTGTTATTGTGACACATGTAAACATGTTTTGTAAACAATATAATGACAGCAAAGTTTGTGTGGTTATTGTGTAGTATACAATGAGTGAATATATACCAAATAGTCTTTATATTGGTCTCACAGGCCATAAAAGTTACTTGACCGGCAGTTGAAGATGTTGCGATAAGCAGTTCAATTTCTGTGAAAAATTTTTTGTTTAGCCTATTAGATTTAGAAAAAAAAACTATCATTTCATAAGAATTTTTTTTTTTTTCAAAGATTTTTCAACCCTGAGAACGAGTATGGGAGAGGGCCTCTCGACCCTCAAAGGGTTAAGGCAAGTATTGTATGTACAGTAGAATCCCCATATCCACTGATTCAGTATCCACAATTTCAGTTATCCACTGTTTACTGTGGCCCAAAAATACCTCTTAATTTTGCATAGTAATGGCCCCAAAGTGCAAAAGAAGAGAAAATGGCAGTTCTCCAAAGCCTAAGAGAAGCTGTGAGGTGCTTCTCATCAGTGAAAGTGATAATTCTCCACTTATTGTGTATAATTTATCAATCAAACTTTAAAATAAGTATGTATAAAACTTATATACAGTGGACCCCTGGAAATCGTACTGCTCCCAACTCGAACAATTATGTAAGAACATAAGAACATAACATAAGAACATAAGAATGGAGGAACACTGCAGAAGGCCTACTGGCCCATACAAGGCAGGTCCATATCAAAACCACCACTACCTAAGAATTTATTCCCGTACTCACGACACCAATCAAACCCAGCCCCTCCCACTCATATATTTGTCCAATCTCTTTTTAAAGCCACCCAAGGTCCTAGCCTCTATCACAGTACTCGGAAGATTGTTCCACGCATTTACAACTCTGTTCGAAAACCAGTACTTGCCTATGTCCTTTCTAAATCTAAATTTATCCAATTTAAATCCGTTATTTCTGGTTCTTACTTGGTTCGATATCCTCAGTATTTTATTAATATCTCCTTTGTTTATGCCCATCATCCACTTGTACACCTCGATGATATCTCCCCTCATTCTACGTCTCTCCAGAGTGTGGAGATTCAACGCTCTAAGTCTATCTTCATACGGGAGATTTCTTATACTGTAAATCATTTTAGTCATTCTTCTTTGTATGTTCTCCAATGAATCTATATCCATCCTGTAGTAAGGAGACCAAAACTGAGCTGCATAATCCAAATGAGGTCTCACTAGGTGTACTTTTGTAAGTGTATTTTTGGAGGTCTGAAACGGACTAATCTAATTTACATTTGTCCTTATGGGAACAAATTCGTTTGGTAACGGCACTAGAACAGCATTCTGGAACGAATTATGTCCGATTTCCGGAGTCCACTGTATAGGGTTTGCTAATATCAGTGGTTTCAGTATCCACGGCAGGTCCTTGGAACATATCCCCCACAGATATGGGGGTCCTACTGTACTGTGTATTTATTTTACTTTTTTATCTGTTTTTTATGCCTGGCTGTTTTGAGCATTTAATACATGATAGTGTAAACATGTTATCAGGCATTTTAGATGCATTCAATGAAAAACAGGCTCTTTTCCACCACCCCAACATTTTTCGCTTATCATATGGGGCCATGAACCTTAGAGCCATACCAGTGGGGCCCTCCTGTACTACCAAAATGTTAAACAATGTATTAAATTCTATTTTAAAGTAATAGATCACTCAAAAGTATGAGCTAATGCTTTTTCATATAAAAAGAAACTCACCATTTTAGGATCACCTCTTCCTCCCTCAAGAGTGGTGTATGTTCCATTAACATAATGTAGAGCCAGACGCCCCTTCTTGCTAGTCTTACCAGGGTCAGTGACTGGCTGCTTGAATACTTCCACACCTTCACCGTTAACAACAGCATAGCTGCATTTGTAGGCACATTTCTGAGTGTCACGATGAACCTGTAATAGTTCTGAAGTTTAAAATAATGTACATAAATAACCTCTTCAGTAACCACCCAGGGAGGTACTACTGTCCTGCCGAGTGTGAAACAGAAACATGTACAGTGGACCCTCGGTTAACGAATACCCCGGAAATCGTGCAATTATGTAAGTATAATTTTGTAAGTTCTTGTGGAAGTGTATTTTGGGGTCTGAAATAGACTAACCTCGTGAAATTTTTCCTTAAGTAAATTCGCTCGGTAATGGCATTTGAGCAGACTTCAGGAGTGAAGTTTACGAAACTCGGGGGTCCACTGTAATTGTTTTATGTGATGGTAGGAGTGCTGGTGTCTTTTTTTGTCTCATAAACACGCAGGATACCAGGTATATCTTGCTACTTCTACTTGCACTTAGGTCACACTACATATGCATGCACACACATATATACATATATGCACAACCCTCTGGGTTTCTTCTATTTTCTTAATAGTTCTTGTTCTTCTTTATTTCCTCTTATCTCCATGGGAAGTGGAAGAGAATTCTTCCTCCATAAGCCATGCGTGTTGTAAGAGGCGATTAAAATGCAGGGAGCAAGGGGCTAGTAACCCCTTCTCCTGAATGAATTCCTGTACAGTGGTACCTCGGTTTTGTACAGCGCCCAACTCGAACAATTATGTAAGTGTATTATTGTAAGTGCTTTTGTAAGTGTATTTTTGGGGGTCTGAAACGGACTAATCTAATTTACATTTGTCCTTATGGGAACAAATTCGTTCGGTAACGGCGCTCGAACAGCATTCTGGAATGAATTATCGACGAAAACCGAGGTACCACTGTATTTATAAAGAAAAACTTTGGTTTTTCTTTTTAGCTGCCTTGGTGGGATACAACCAGTTAAAAAAAAAAAACCTTATGAATGTGACATGAAATAATGACTACGAGTACACTAGGCCCCCCCCTTTTCTGTGAGGGTTGTTCCTGAAAATGAAGCTATATACTGCATGAAAACATGATGAGTGGAGTGAAGAGCTTATGGTAAAAATTGGGATATGTTCAAAGATACCTCAAAAAGCCAAACAAGATTTTTAAAATTTTTAATTTGTCAGTATTAATAAAAAAATTGACACTACATTGTAGATGTCATTTCTTGCTGATCTAGACATGTGTGCAGATGGTTGGTGCTGCCCTAGTAGGACTAAATTGATGTAGTGTGGTTTACACACTAACAGGATACAATGTTTGACTTTAACCCTTTCATTGACCAGACCCCAAAATTAAGTGCTCACAGGGGCCACATTAAAAAAAAATCTGAAATGGTAAAGAATCCTTTTCTGAAGGTAATGACATAACAAATATGCAATTTGATTGAAAACTTACAGAATTAAACAGGTGCAATGTTAGCAGTCTGGGAGTAATTTACACATGCAATTTCACTCCGAGTCCTATTTTAAACGAATTACATTGCTCAATTCGACCAAATTATCAGCTATTTCACTAGTATGCCTTCTCTGCAAATGATTTAACACAGGAAACCATCCAATCAACTATCAAAACTACCTAATAAATGAACATAAGTCAATAATTTGGCCAATTTTATGCAAAATTAAAAAATCCAATTTCAAAACAGTCCAAAATAAAAAAAATATAAATTCCAGGCACTAAAACAAATTTTTTTTTGTTCATTAACCCGTTAACGGTCCACACGTATATATACGTTAGTACTGCTACTGCCCCAAACGTATATTTACCTTTTATTTTTCCTGCCTCCAAATTTGGCACGATTGGCCTGAGATGCCTGGTCAGCATAGAATGGGTCTTAGCCCTTGGTGTGCGCTGCATTAAAAAAATCTGGGACCACTTAGTATGTTGTGGGAGCACCAGTTCAATTAAGCGTCAGCTAGAGCAAACCACGCGGCAAACACATGGGATTCAATGATGTCATGTAGTATTAACTCTCCCATTTTAAGTGGAAAGTGATGTTGACCCCAAGTTTAGTGGCTCTGAGGTGGATATGGCCATAAGTGGTCGAGGAAATATCAAAAACCTTGATAATAACTCATGTGCAACATCATTTTAGAATGTCTTACAACCTATGCCTGTCTATCTGTCTCTGTCTATCTCTATCTGACTCTGTGTATCTCTGTCTCACAGGTACACAAATACAATTATACATAGTGTAAATTTCCTAGGATAACCCAAAAAATCCAGACAAAGTGCTTGTAGATATAATGTGTAAACATGACTGGCAAATACGTATTTACACTTGCTCAGGAACCAGACGTGTTGGTTCAGGAGTGGATCTCTCTGAGACGGGAGAGCTAGTTGCTAGATGGACAGACAGATACAGAGAGCTTGACAGACAGGCAGATAGACAGAGAGCTTGACAGACAGACAGAGAGTTTGACAGACAGAGAGCTAGCTTGACAGATAGCGAACTTGGCAGACAGACAGACAGATATGGTTGTGTAACAGTGAAAACAGAGGGGGATGGTCGTCAAATGTCACCCCTTATCTTATCTTATCACTGCACCCTTCGCGTACGCTCACCAATTATCTTATCTTATCACTGTCAGCAGTGGACTGACTTGTTTTACATCATGCTTCAAGGGAACTTATTATTCTTATTCTTATTATTATTTTCATTATTCTTATTATTATTCCTATTATTATTATTATTATTATTATTATATACTCCCACGTATCCAAAACATTGCTGGAACCTATAAATACTTTGTATATATTCCTAGACATTAGTAAATGACCAAAGCAGGTGTAAATGTCCACCTGTCAGTGTGTTTGTGACAATTTGAGTACAATTTCAGTACCTAATATTAGTCTTAGAACAAAGAACTACTATAAATTGTAATTATCAGAACTTAAAAATTAAATAAAATAATATAAAACGAAAAAAGGTATATCGGTAACACTTCTGCAAGCGCAGGACTCTATGTTGCCGTAAGGTGAGCATTCAGTGCCAACTTCTGGTCTCATATTTCGGTAAGTACTGAGCCTAAATATTTTTTATACTATTACACTTAGAAAAATGTGCTACTTTATTTCCTATAAAAATAAAAAAAGATTTTTTTTCAAAATAAATTCGGAGGCACTTGGATTGAGTAGTAAACGTATACTATAAAAAAAGACAAATTTGGACCGTTTACTGGTACGGGTTAATCACATTCCCAGGCCTCTCCTATATTACACTTCCATTTTGAAGTCATCATCACATTAAAAAATTAAAGATTTACCCTATTTCTCAGATAATACAATAAAACCATGAATAACAGGTCATGGTTTACAGAAGGGGTCGGCAAACTGCGGTCTGCGGGCCGCATGTGGTGCGCACCAACTTCAAATATTTATAAATAGTAAAACTAATGAACTCTCATTGTAAGTCACTTCAGTCACTTATTCATTCATTTATATTTATTTATTAGGCTGACTTTTTTTTCTTGGGCCCTCAAAAAAATGTGTAAAATATACGATGTGGCATCCATAGTGAAAAAGGTTGAAGACCCCTGGTTTACAGCATCCCAATAATTGAATCAGACTTAGCAAAAACCCATATAACCGATCACAGGGGGTGGGGGAGGAAGGGGGGACCTTAACCACCCTCAGGAAAAATAGAATATTTCTTGAATTCATCAATGAATTCTTCGGCCGCACGTTTGTCTGAACTTGCAGCCTCTCAACACTGTGCATGCCACTACGCTTCTTGAATCTGTTGAACCAGCCTCTGCTGGCCTTAAATTCACTAACAGCAGCACTCGTTCCAGGCATTTTCTTTACGAGATCCGCATACAACTGCCTTGCCTTTTCGTAAAAGTTCGACTCCACAACACTATCTCCTGCTAACTGTTTTTCGTTGATCCACACCAACAACAACTTCTCCACATCTTCGATTGTTTGTGATCTCTGTTCTTAGCATATTTACCCCTTTCGCAACTTTAGCTTCCTTGATTTCTACTTTCTTTGCCAGGATGGAACAGATTGTTGATTTCGACTTCCCATACATCCTGGCAAGCTCAGCTAAACATACGCCACTTTTGTATTTTTCTACAATCTCTTTCTTGAATTCTATCATGTTTCTCACCTTCTTTACCAAAGGGCTGACACTAGGAACTTTCTTTGGGGCCATGGTGGCTTATTTCACAGTCGCACTCAATAGTTAAGCACAAAAAACAATGGAATGTGTGAAGTAATGCTCACTCGACCAGTGACAGAGCCACACATACGCATGAGTGGCGTCGTCCCAGGTGGACGAACAAGTCTGATACGTATGATTTCCGGGTGGAGGTACGAAATCCAGACCAAAATTTTCCCCCAAAAAGTGTTTTAAATCCGAAACGTACGATATTCGGTCCGTACGAAATCCAGGGTTCCACTGTATTTACTGTTATGCAGACTACTGCATTATTGTAAAAATGGTATAAATAATATCAGCACATTTGTGAAAGCATATTAGACCCACCAGTTGACATGTATTGGACGCGTGACATGATTTGTTTACTCTTGAACATCGACAAAAATTGAACACTTCTGCTACTTTGAGCTCAATTTCAAGGTTCTTTTTGTCTGTAAACCATTCAAAATTATCTCTATTTCTGTAACATATCTTTCATTCTATCAAATGAGACCAAGAAAACGAGAATACAACCATAAATACCATACGAAAATACACGCAAACTCCCTTTTTTAAACCAAAAACAGTCAGTTTTTTTCCTCATGCACTGCGTGCTGCAGGATTTGTTTTATACTGCACACACTGACCACTCAAGACTCATTCTTTCATATGTAGGCTTACCAGCTTTGTCCCGCAAGATTTAAAGCCGCAGAATTTTGGCGTAGTATTACGGGACTGCCACTGGCTTGCAAGCCGTAATATTACCGAACCGACAGTGAAAGGGTTAATAGGTCTGATTCAATTATTGGGATGCTGTAAACCATGACCAATTATTCCTGGTTATATTTTATTATCAGAGAAATAAGAAAAATCTTAAATTTTTGGTGTGATTATGAATTCAAAATGGAAGGCAAGTGTAATATGTATAAGAAAGGCCTAAGGAAGAGAAAAAATGAACTAGTGATAAAAATAAAAGGGGAAGATCTAAAGAAAACTCTGGCCTAGAAAATAATTAAGGAGAATTAATACAAAAAGAAAGGCTAAGAGAATTAGGTAGAGGAAGACCAGGCATTGGGAACATAGGGAAAGTGAAGGAGACAGTCAACTGGCATTTGCCCAGCAGCTCAAATGTACATGGCAAAGCAGACAGGTCAGAAGACCCTGAGAGATCAGGAGGTGAGGGGCAATGAAGACAAGACAAGACTGGGGATCAGAGGAACACAGCTTTTTATGGTGTTGAGTTGAAACAAAGGACAACAAATAAAAACAAAGCAGAGATGACATTAGTGAGAGGAAACAGTGAATGCAATGAAAGAAATCTCAGGAATATTTTTAAGCATAAGTACATAATGGGACAGGAGACAATGTTAATAGTCAATTCTCATTACTTAAAAATAGGAAAGGAATCTGGCTGATGACTAAGACACAAGTGTAACACCTGTGTCTTTATTGAGCAATGTTGCACCTGCACACCATACTTTATCAGCCTAATAAAGCTACAATAAATGTGATTCTTGGTAAGATTTCATAAAGAAAAAAATTATGGCAATATTTTATATTACAATGAAAAAGATAGTATTGCATATGATATTCCATTGACTTTACTTTTCAAGAGTTTACAGTTACCATTAAAACAAGAATAAAGAGACCATACCTTTTGGAGAAGAGCTCCGCCACTGCCAAAGATAACATTAGCAGCAGACCAGCCATGTACTTTTAGGTTCTCCAAAACAGCTCCTGCAACAAAGTACAAAAAAACATTTTGACATTTACCTCATGTTTAGGGTTTGCTGAATTACTAGGAATAACAGCTTACATTTATGGATTTAGAAAAGGCATATGACAGAGTGGATAGGGGAGCAATGTGGCAGATGTTGCAAGTGTATGGAATAGGCAGTAAGTTACTAAAGGCTGTAAAGAGTTTTTATGAGGATTGTGAGGCTCAGGTTAAGGGTGTATAGGAGAGAGGGAGATTTCTTCCCAGTAAAAGCAGGTCTCAGACAGGGATGTGTGATGTCACCATGGTTGTTTAACATATTTATCTGGGGTTGTAAAAGAAGTAAATGCTAGGGTGTTGGGGAAGAGGGATGGGATTAACAAATACAAAATGTGAGTTAACACAGTTACGTTTAACTGATGATACTGTCCTTTTGGGAGATTCTAAAGAAAAGTTGCAAAGGTTAGTGGACGAGTTTGGAAGGGTGTGTAAAGGTAGAAAGTTAAAAGTGAACATAGATAAGAGTAAGGTGATGAGGGTATAAACAATTTAGATAAGGAAAAACTGGATATCACATTGGAGGGAGGGAGTATGGAAGAAGTGAATGTGTTCAGATATTTGGGAGATGACTTGTCAGCAGATGGGTTTATGAAGCATGAGGTTAACCATAGAATTTATAAGGAAAAAAGGTAAGCGGTGCGTTGAGGTATCTGTGGAGACAAAAAAGGTTATCCATGGAGGCAAAGAAGGGAATGTACGAGAGTATAGTGGTACCAACACTCTTATATGGGTGTGAAGCATGGGTTGTAAATGCTGCAGTGAGGAGGAGGCTGGAGGCAGTGGAGATGTCGTGTCTAAGGGCAATGTGTGGTGTAAATATTATGTAGAGAATTCGTAGTGTGGAAATTAGGAGGAGGTGTGGAGTTAATAAAAGTATTAGTCAGAGGGCTGAAGAGGGGCTGCTGAGGTGGTTTGGTCATTTAGAGAGAATGGAACAAAGTAGAATGATTTGGAGAACGTATAAATCTGTAGGGAAAGGAAGGCGGGGTAGGGGTCGTCCTTGAAAAGGTTGGAGGGAGGGGGTATAGGATGTTTTGTGGGCAAGGGGCTTGGATTTCCAGCAAGCGTGTGTGAGTGTGTAAGATAGGAGTGAAAGGAGACGAATGGTTTTAGGGACCTGACGAGCTGTTGGAGTGTGAGCAGGGTATATTTTGTGAAAGTATTCAGGGAAACTAGTTAGCTGGGCTTGAGTCCTGGAAATGGGAAATACAATGCCTGCACTTTAAAGGAGGGGTTTGGGATATTGGCAGTTTGGAGTCATTATCTAAACTGTCATATCTGGGCACCTCTGCAAAGACTGATTATGTATGAGTGATGGTGAAAGTGTTGAATGATGATGAAAGTTTTTTCTTTCTGTTTGGGTCACCCTGCTTCAGTGGGAAATGGCCTATGTGTTAAAAAAAAAAAATGTATACTATACAGTGGACCCCAAACTCGAACAAATATGTAAGTGTATTTTTGTAAGTGCTTTTGAAAGTGTATTTTTGGGGGTCTAAAAGGACTAACCTAATTTACATTACTCCTATGGGAACAAATTCGTTTGGTAACGGCACTTGAACAGCATTCTGGAACGAATTAATTACGTAAACCGGGGGTCCACTGTACACACACACATCCAACTACTTCCTGAAATCACAGAGCCTGTTAGAAACTACTCAATCAGTTTAAAGTATTAATACATACTTAAGTTTGTACTCTTTCTGAAATAATGTATGTATATATTATTAATTAAAATTTTTGCTAAACAGTGAAGGTCACATACCTCTTCATGGCACCATTACTTGCTTTAGAAACCATTGTTATTAACTATACACTCTACAGGGTACTTAAACCCTTAAACGGTCCACACGTATATTTACGTTAGCTTGCCCAGTGCCCCGACTCTTTTGAAGAATTTTTTTTTTTTATATATATATATAGAAATAAAGAGCAAATTTTTTTAAGTGTTATAGGATAAAAAAGAAAGAATTTGGGTCAGTAGTTACCAAGATATGAGGCGGAGAAGTTGGCACTAGATGCTCACCTGACAGCAACAAGAGTCCTGCCGCTTGCAAAATCGTTGCCGATATACCTTTTTTCACTTTTTTTTATTATTTTATATAATTTTTATGTTCTCATAATCACAATTTATAGTAGTTCTTGTGATTTCATAGCCAATCTGTGTTCTGACACTAATATTAGGTACTGAAATTGTACTCAAATAATAATAATAATAATGATAATAATAAACAGAATTCTTCCTCCATAAGCCATGCGTGTCGTAAGAGGCGACTAAAATGCTGGGAGCAAGGGGCTAGTAACTCCTCCTCCTGTATGTATTACTAAATGTACAAGGAGAAACTTTCGTTTTTCCTTTTGGGCCACCCTGCCTCGGTGGGAGACGGCCGACATGTTGAAAGAAAGCATAATAATAATAATAATAATAATACTTTATTGAGACATGGTACAATGATACATGGTAGACAAGAAACATAGTTATTAATGAGATGTACATGCCAAAAGCCCCTAATATGCTGTGCATTGCGGGCATTCTTAGGTCTACTTAATTCTAGACTACATGGTAAAAAGTTATGGTTGATAATTTATATAATAAGTATAATTGCGTATCTAAGTTATAAAGTTTGAATATAAGTTGAACATATCAATTACTTGTAGCAATGCAACTAATTGAGTGAGATAACAATTTAAAACAATTAGTTGCATTGCAGTTACAGTTTACGTGGTCATTATAAAGTAAATGTTATGGAAATAGTTAGCTTACTATGTATTATTTATAACAGGTTTTTACATTTAAGTGATTAGTCAGGTTTTTACATTAAGTGATTATTCTACTTTGTAGGGAATGTTTGATATTGAGCACTTAGCTTTGGGTGAGAAGGTGGTTTTTTAGCATCGTTTTGAATTGGGGTTCAGGCAGGGTTTCTTTGGCAATGACAGGTAATGAATTCCAAATTTTCGTGCCTTTTATATGCATTGAGTTTTTACATAGTGTTAGATGGACACTGGGAACATCGAGGAGTGATCTGTGTCTAGTGTTATGGTCATGTGTCCTGTTAAAATTGGTAAGGAGAAGTTTGAGTGGTGGGTTAATATTTGCATAGTGTGTTCTATGTATGTAATAGGCACAGTAAAAAGTATGGATGTCTTGTATGGTGAGTAAGTTTAGGTTTTGAATATTGGTGGAGTATGTTGTCTGGACCTAGGTAGTAGGTTGGTAGACAGCAAACCCAGGATGAGTACATCGTCCTAGCCAAGTGAGTGTAAAACGAAAGCCTGTAACTGTACTTTACATGATGGTAGGATTGTGGTGTCTTTTTCTGTCTCATAAACATGCAAGATTTCAGGACATCTTGCTACTTCTACTTACACTTAGGTCACACTACACATTCATGTACAACATATGTATATACACAACCTCTGGGTTTTTTTTCTATTTTCTACTAATTCTGTATTTATTTGCTTATCTCATGGGGAAGTGGAACGAATTCTTCCTCCAAATGCCATGCGTGTCGTGAAGAGGCGTAATTAAATGTGGGAGCAAGGGGCCAGTAACCTTCTCCTGTATACACCCAATGTAAATGGGGAAACTGCTTTTCATTTTGGCACATTGTGGAACGGCAACGGTTGAAAGAGAAAGATGTTGTCTGGAGTGTGAATTTATCATCATTCTAACTGCTGCCTTTTGTTGTGTTATTAGTGGTCTGAGATGAGTTATTGATGTAAGCCTCATGTGCAGATTCCATAGGTGAGGTAGGGGTAAATGAGTGAGTGATATAGGGTAAGGAAAGCTGGTTGTGGAACATAGTACCGTATCTTGGATAGTATTCCACGGTCTTTGAGACTTTCTTGGAAATTTGTTGTATAGTGTCTGAAATTTGAGGCCACTGTCAAGATGGATTCCTAAGAATTTTCCTCTGTGAGTTTTGTGATAGGGGACCCGTTTATCTATGTTAAGTGGTGTGTTTGCAGCTCTGTTCCCAAAGTGGATAAAATATGTTTTATCAATATTGAGAGTAAGTTTGTTAGTCATCATCCAGGTAGATATTTTCTGCAATTCAGTACAGTGGTACCCCGGTTTACGATATTTTTTCGTTCCAGAATGCTGTTCAAGTGCCATTACCAAACGAATTTATCTCCTTAAGAAATGATGTAAAATAGACTAGTCCGTTTAGACCCCCAAAAGTACACTTACAAAAGCATTTAAAAAAATAAACTTACATAAAAGGGTGTGTTTTGGGACCATCGTAAACCGGGGTACCACTGTATTTGCAGTGTTGGCTAGTATGTCTGGGCTTGGGTGCAAGATAACGTATGTAGTGTCATCTGCAAAAAGTATGGGTTTGAGTAGTTGAGATGCATTTGGTAGGTCATTAATGTAAATGAGAAATAGTAGTGGGCCAAGAACACTTCCCTGTGGGACACCTACGGTAATAGTTTGCGCGGTGGAGCTAGCTCCATTTGTGTACACATATTGGTTTCTGTTGCTAAGGTATGATTTTAGGTAGTTGAGGGAGTGTCCTCTTATACCATAGTGTGATAATTTTAGGTGTAACAGATCATGGTCAACTGTATCAAAAGCTTTACGTAAATCAATGAAGATTCCCACTGGGATTTCTTTTTTCTCAAGGGCGGTGTAAATTATTTCTAACATGTGTATAATGGCATCATTTGTATTTTTATTAGGTCTGAATCCAAATTGACAGTGGTTGAGTACGTTGTTGGAGGTGAGGTAGGAATATATTTGTCTATGAAGTAATTTTCAAAGATTTTGGAGAGAAGGGGTAAGTTAGATATCGGCCTGTAGTTATTCAGGTCTGTTTGATCTCCTCCTTTATGTATTGGGGTGACCCTCGCTATTTTGAGTATTGATGGGAAGGTAGAGGATTCAATGGATTTGTTAAAGAGTGTTGCAATAATTGGTGAGAGAACTTGAGAGGCTTTTTTGTATATAAAAGGTGGTAAGTTATTTAGGTCACCTGCTTTGTTTTTTAATGTGTTGATTATAAGTGAAACTTCTATTGGGTTGGTTGGGGCTAGGAATAGTGTGTTTGGATAGGTGCCAGTGAGATAGTCGTTAGGTGGAGTATTTGAACTTGGGATTTTGCTTGCCAGCTTTTTTCCTATGGTGGAGAAGAAATCATTGAGTTTGTTTGCTGTTTCAATGGGTGGGAGTAGGGGTTCATCTGGTTTGTTAGCTTGATTGTTCTGTTTGTGGATATCTTTTAGTTCCTAGAATTTCAGATAGGGTTTCCAGGTCTTTTTATATCACCTTTTAAGTTATGTAATCTGTTCTCATAGTACAATTTTTTTGACCTTCTTATCAGACTCGTTAGGTTTGATGAGTCTAGATTTACTCAACTAAAGGTTGAAGTTGTCTATTTAATTTTATTTATAGACTGATTAGGTGGAATTAAACTAAGTCAGTATCTGGGAAGTTGTCTATAATAATAATGATAGTGAATAATAATGATGATGATAATAATAATAATAATAATAATAATAATAATAATAATAATAAAAGTTCCCTTGAAGCATCGCTGCCTTATCTCATCTGATCTCCACTAATGACTGGTGACATTTCACGAAGGGTGAGCCGTAGTCTTATCTCTTCTTATCAGTCCAGTAATTACGGTGATAACATTTGAGAGTTTACACTGCTTCCCTTTATTTGTTATACAAACCTGTCTGTCTGTCTGTATCTGTTTGTCTGTCATTCTGTCTGCCTGTGTGTCGTCTCCTTTCTGTCTGCTTGTCTCAGAGAGTAGCTCATGAACCAACTGGTATTACGCAGATCACAAGCACAGTATAACACTTTGTCTTGATTTTTTTAGTTATCCTAGGTAATTTACACTATGTATAATTGTATTTACGTATGTGTTCCTGTGAGATAGAGAATAGAGACAGAGGCAGAAAGATACAGACAGATAGACAGCCAATCAGGTACCCAGCTGACCAGCCAGCTGCTGGCCAGCCAGGTGGCCAGGCAGGCAGGCAGCCAGCTGGCCTGCCAGCCTGTGTCTGTCTGTGTCTCTGTTTTTCTGTCTGTCTTTCTGTCTGCTTGTCTCAGAGAGTAGCTCATAAACCAACTGGTATTACGCAGATCACAAGTGCATTATATCACTTTGTCTTGATTTATTTAGTTATCCTAGGTAATTTACACTATGTATAATTGTATTTATGTATGTGTTCCTGTGAGATAGAGACAGATAGATACAGACAGACAGACAGAGATAGACAGCCAATCAGGTACCCAGCTGCTGGCCAGCCAGGTGGCCAACCAGCTGCTTGCCAGCCAGGTGGCCAGGCAGACAGGCAGCCAGTTGGCCTGCCAGCCTGCCGATATCACTTTCCACTTCAAAGGGGAGTGTTAATATGACATGACATCAGTGAATCCTTGGTGTTTGCCGCAGTGTTTGCTCTAGCTGGCGCTCAATTTACCTGGTGCTCCCACAAGGTACTAAGTGGTCACAGATTTTTTTAATATGGCGCACACCGAGTGTTAAGACCCATTCTATGCTCACCAGGCATCTCAGGCCAATCGTGCCAAATTTGGAGGCAGGAAAAATAAAACGTAAAATTACGTTTGGGGCAGTAGCAGTACTAACGTATATATACGTTTGGACCGTTTAAGGGTTAATATAAGGCCTTAAATTCCAAACACACATACAACAAATTTCCAAGAAAATCTCAAAGACAGTAGGCATATTATCAAAGATACGCTACTATGTGCCTCAATCAGCTCTTCTTGCACTATATCACTCACTCATCTACACTTATCTCACCTATGGAATCTGTGCATGGGGATCAACAACATTAAATCACCTTAGACCACTCATAACCCAGCAAAAGGCTGCAGTCAGAATGATAACAAATTCCCACTCTAGACAGCATACTCCACCAATATTCAAAAGCTTAAAACTACTCATCATAAAGAACATTCACACTTATTCTTGTGCCTACTACATACATAGAACTCTACACTTTAATATAAACCCTCCGCTCAAAATTCTCCTCACCAACTTTAAGAGGACCCATGACCACAACACAAGACACAGATCACTTTTTGATATACCCCGTGTCCATATCAACCTATGTAAAAATTCTATGCACATAAAGGGCCCCAGAATCTGGAATTCATTACCAGTAAATACTAAAATAACCTTGTCTGAAAATCAATTTAAGACTCTTCTCAAAAACCACCTACTCACCCTAAACTAAATACTCATACTGTAAATTACTTTCAAAAATGCTCAATGTTATTTTCCTAAAAATAATTTCCATTTTTACTATTAATAAAATGAAATAAATAAAATAAAATAATTTTTTTATTTCGTTGCAAGTTGCAAGTATACATAGGTATTGGTAGTTACAATCATAAAACTGAAATGCAAGGAGAGCCACTGGTATGCCATGGCATTAGGGGGAGCTTAATCTAAAGACTTATTCACTATGTACAATACAGAGAAATTATTATTTATTCAGTTACAGGGTACTCGAGTTAATATTTTTCGTTCGAGAATGCTGTTAGGCCATTACCAAATGAATTTATCCCCATAGAATAATGTAAAATAGACTAGTCCTTTTACACCCCAAAATATACTTACAAAAGCATTTAAAAATAAACTTACATAAAAGGGATTTGGGGACCATCTATAGTACCACTGATATATTTTATTTCAAATTAGAATATGTTGATGTATACTAGTAAAATAACAATACTAGAGAAATTTATTGAGTTTCTTCTAGTTATATATTTTATTTCAAATAACAATATGATGATACTATACTATTAAAATGACAATATGATGATATGAAATTGCAACAAGTGTTAAGGAGGATGATAATATAAAACTGAGATTATCTTAAGGAAAATAACATTGAGTTTGAAAGTAGTTACAGTATGAGTATTTAGTTTAGGGTGAGTTACTATTATGTTACCACCTACTCACCCTAAACTAAATACACATACTGTAAATTACTTTCAAAAATGCTCAATGTTATTTTCCTTAAGATAATTTCAATTTTTACTATTATATTACCATCCTACTAAACACTTGTTACAATCTAATATCATCATATTGTAATTTGAACAAGGGGCTTGGACTTCCATCAAGCATGTGTGAGCGTGTTAGATAGGAGTGAATGGAGACGAATGGTTTTTGGGACATGACGATCTGTTGGAGTGTGAGCAGGGTAACATTTTTTGAAGGGATTCAGGGAAACCAGTTAATTGATTTAGTTGGACTTTAGTCCTGGAAATGGGAAGTACAATGCCTGCACTTTAAAGGAGGGGTCTGGGATAGTGACAGCTGGGAGGAACTATTCTCAGCTGTCGTATCTGAGCGCCTCTGCAAAGATAGCGATTATGTATGTGTGTGGTGAAAGTGTTGAATGATGATGATATTTCTTTGGGGATTTTCTCTTTGGGTCACCCTGCCTCGGTGGGAGACGGCCGACTTGTTGAAAAAAAAAAAATTATCATATTGTAATTTGAACGATCTAACATTTAAATAAATCAAACTCAATCAATTTCTCTAATACTGTATTATGTTCATAGTCTATAAGCCATTAGATTAAGCTGCCCTTAATGCCATGGCATGTCAGTGGCTCTCCTTCCACTTCAGTTTATGATTGTAATAACAAAACCTATGTAAACTAGCAATGAAATAAATATTTGAATTTGAATTTGATTAAAAACACTGTAAATCCAGGGAAAATTGAAGACAAAAATGATGATGGTGTGAGCACTGGCTCCACTGCCTGCCCAAAAGCAATGAAAATGGATATGTTTAGGACAAAGCCTAGACCAGACAAACTTGCATTGAAGCAGTTGGTCCATTTTATTGAGTGTACAACTGAACCGGACAGCCATGTGATATAATGGATTTGGTCTGCTTCATGGCCATTTTAATGGGACACCCCATTAAACATGTATGTTGAGCATTTGTCCAGCCATATTTTTTTGCCAATTTTAGCCAATATCTGCTTTATGGAGGTACATTTTATCAAGGGTTTACTGTATGTATGAAAGGTGCAGTCCTGCATAAATTTCACGAACTGCGGAAACCACCACTTACGTCAGCTGTTCTGACTCTGGTTGTTTATTGGTGGACCTTCAGCAGGAAAAACCTGACTCATCAGCTATTAAAAAAATGCATCTCACACGCTAGAGAAAATGGAAGACAACAGAGGCATACCAGGCTAAATGTGTTAGGGAAAATGAAAACTATCTCTACATGTGAATCTAGAAGAGTTGTATTCCAAAGTGAGTCACTGAACTCAGCACAGACATGCATTTTCATACTTCAAAACTTCAATATATTCATGGGTAAAAATAATATACAGTGGATCCCCGGATTTCGTACAGCTCCCAACTCGAACAATTATGTAAGTGTATTTTTGTAAGTGCTTTTGTAAGTGTATTTTTAGGGGTCTGAAACGGACTAATCTAATTTACATTCATCCTTATGGGAACAAATTCGTTCGGTAATGGCACTCAAACAACATTCTGGAATGAATTAATGACGAAATCCGGGGGTCCACTGTACAGTGGACCCTCGGTTTTCGTTCTCCTCCAAACTCGAACAATTATGTAAGTGTATTTTCGTAAGTGATTTTGTAAGTGTATTTTTGGGGGTCTGAAACGACTAATCTAATTTACATTTGTCCTTATGGGAACAAATTCGTTCAGTAATGGCACTCAAACAGCATTCTGGAAAGAATTTTCAACGAAAACCGAGGGTCCACTGTATTTAAAAAAAATTTCTTGCATTTCAGTGGTTCTCACAGCCATTTAAAAGACAAATCCTGCCACATACAGTGGACCCCCGGTTATCGGCCATAATTCGTTCCAGAATGCTGTTCGAGTGCCGTTACCGAACGAATTTGTTCCCATAAGGAATAATGTAAATTAGATTATTCCGTTTAGACCCCAAAAATACACTTACATAATTGTTCGAGTTGGGAGCAGTACGAAATCCAGGGGTCCACTGTATTTTACAATATTTTTTTTATTTTTCTTTCAAATTATCTGAAAATTTAGTTATGTCATATACATAACAAGGCCTTTTTTCAGTTGTATTTCAAAACAGAATCCTCAAAAGAATTGGACATTGGATCACTGGCTGCCCAGCCATTTTAACTGGCTGTTGACACAAATATAACAATGAAAGGAAAAGGAAGGGAGAGCAGTAAACAAGAAAAAAGTGATTGGTAACTACATGAAAGACTGAGTGATAGAAATGTTACTCTGGATGTGATAACTTGATTGACAATATACTCCTTCAAGCCCTGACCTAAGACAATAATACACACACCTGGAATTAATAAGCAGTGATTATTATTTATACATCACTTATGTAATGATTTGTTTGAAAAAAGAATTAAATTAAACTCCAATGAATGTGGAATAAATAGATGAGGGATTTATAACACAAAAGTAACAAGATGGAAGAGGAGAGAGGAGGTAGTGAAGTGGATCAACAGAACTAATGGTAGACAACCCACTTGATGAGAAAGGTTTACAGTCAACCCTCCATTTTCTTGTATCTCCATTATCGGTGATTTCAGTTTTCGGGCACTTTTTTCGTGGAAATATTGGCTCCGTTTTCAGTGATTGGCTCCATTTTCATTGATGGTATGGAACCTGTCCAGTGCCCAGCGCACATACAAAGCCCGCAAGCCCGCCTCCAAATGCACATTCTCAGGTAGTGTAGCATTGTTTCTGGTTGAGTGAACATTATCCTGCGAGTTCATACAAAACATTTCTTAACAATCCATTGTTTATGGCCCTTGATTATTATGTATGACTGCTAAATAAGCCACCATGGGCCCAAAGAAAGATCCTAGTGCCAGTCCTTTGGTAAAGAAAGTGAGGAACACCATAGAATTAAAGAAAGAAATCGAAGCAAAGTATCAAAGTGGAGTTGATAAAGGCTATAGCACCAGCCAGCGATAAAGTGTAGTATTAACAGTGTAGCAAGTAAGTTAAGCGATTAAGCGATAAAAAAATGACGACACAAAACTTAACTCCTCCAATGTTGTTTGAGGAATATAGGGGCACTGAGACCAACGCCGCCCTCTGCCAGCATCTTCTCCAAGGTAAGTGTAAATATTTCTTATTTATATAAGTGTGAATATTTCTTATTTATAAATTAGTGTAAATATTTCTTATTTATAAATTATATACATTGTTTGTGTGAATAGTGATGGTGGCCTGCTGCTGCCACCCACCACCACCACCACTATACGTACGGCTTATGGTCACAGGCTTATGGTCACAGACCGGGCCGTGGGGTGTTGACCCCTGGAATTCTCTCCAGGTAGACTCCAGGTAGTGGCCCTTATAAACCCAACAATAACACTACCGCCAGTCCTCTCATACATAATGACATATTTTATTCATTCTAGAGTATATATCATGTTTCTATGTTATTAATATTGTTTATTATGTCATATAAAATGAATTGATAGATAAATAAGCCGTAGAGCTGATATTAGTGTCACAATGAAGCATTTTGTCCTGCCTCCCAACAACAAACTCGCCTCCCTCTCTCCTCCTCTCCTTCTTCCATACACCAACAAGAGTTGCCAATAAAGGTAAGTGTGATGTTAAATGTTCATTTATACATGTTATTAGTGCTTTCTATTTATTTGTAATTCTTTTCTGTATGTAAATCTATATTTAATCTCTAAAAAAATTATTTTTTGTTAATACTCCTGGGTGCCTGAAACGGATTAATTGAATTTACATTATTTCTTATGGGAAAAAGGGTTTCAGTTTTCGTCGATTTCAGTTTTAGTCGATCCCTCTGGAACGGATTAAACACGAAAACGGAGGGTTGACTGTATATGAGAGGTCTCATGTTGGCATGACAGGTTTTGAAGAGATGAATAACAAAAAAGGCACAATACCGTGACTGGAACAATACACACACAACCCGCACATATAAAAGGAGAGGAGCTTACGACGACGTTTCGGTCCGACTTGGACAATTTACACAGTCACACTAACACGAAGGACAGGGGGAAGGGGTATTTATAGGCAGGCAGACAGGGAGGGCACAAGAAAGTGGTGGAGGGTAATGGAGGAAGTAGTGATAGTGGTAGTGGTAGTAGTAGTGGAGTCAAGTCATAAACTAGGAAAGGAGCACTGCAAAGACGCTGGTGGCCCGCAAGGGTAAGAACAAGAACACAGTGGGGAAAAATTAAATAGAGGACAAATACAAGGCAAAAGAAAAGAAAAGAAAGAGAACCCACTGTGTTCTTGTTCTTACCCTTGCGGGCCGCCAGCGTCTTTGCAGTGCTCCTTTCCTAGTTTATGACTGACTCCACTACTACTACCACTACCACTATCACTACTTCCTCCATTACACCTCCACCACTTTCTTGTGCCCTGCCCTGTCTGCCTGCCTATAAATACCCCTTCCCCATGTCCTTCGTGTTAGTGTGACTGTGTAAATGGTCCAAGTCGGACCGAAACGTCGTCGTAAGCTCCTCTCCTTTTATATGTGCAGGTTGTGTGTGTGAAGAGATGAAGATAAGGCTCAGTGTTGCCTGGAAGGTTGCTTTCACTGCCATTCCAAAGAACAATTCTTAGGGTAAAGAAGACTAAGATACACAGAATATACAGGAAGCGACACTCCAACTATTTACCCCTTAACTGTCCAAAGGTTGATCTACGTTTTCACTGCTAGCACTCCGAATATTTTGAAAAAAACAAAAAAAAGCAAAAAATTTTTAAATAAAGAGGACAATTTTCTATGTGTAATAATACAAATTTTTTTTTTAGGGTCAGTACTTATCAAGATGTAAGGCCACAAAGTTGGTGTTGGGCGCTCACCTGACAGCAACATGAAGTCCTGCCGCTTGCAGAAATGTTGCCGATATACCTTTTTTTTTCTCATTTTTTTAATTTTAATTTTTTTTTTTTCAACAAGTCGGCTGTCTCCCACCGAGGCAGGGTGACCCAAAAAGAAAGAAAATCCCCAAAAAGAAAATACTTTCATCATCATTCAACACTTTCACCAAACTCATACATAATCACTGTCTTTGCAGAGGCGCTCAGATACGACAGCTGAGAATAGTCCCTTCCAGCTGTCACTATCCCAGACCCCTCCTTTAAAGTGCAGGCATTGTACTTCCCATTTCCAGGACTCAAGTCCAACTAAATCAATTAACTGGTTTCCCTGAATCCCTTCACAAAATATTACCCTGCTCACACTCCAACAGATCGTCATGTCCCAAAAACCATTTGTCTCCATTCACTCCTAACTAACACGCTCATACATGCTTGCTGGAAGTCCAAGCCCCTCATCCACAAAACCTCCTTTACCCCCTCCCTCCAACCTTTTCTAGGACGACCCCTACCCCGCCTTCCTTCCCCTACAGATTTATACGCTCTCCAAGTCATTCTACTTTGATCCATTCCCTCTAAATGACCAAACCACCTCAACAACCCCTCTTCAGCCCTCTGACAAATACTTTTAGTAACTCCACACCTTCTCCTAATTTCCACATTCCGAATTTTCTGCATAATATTTACACCACACATTGCCCTTAGACAGAACATCTCCACTGCCTCCAGCCTCCTCCTCGCTGCAGCATTTGCAACCCATGCTTCACACCCATATAATTTTTTTATGTTCTAATAATGACAGTTTATAGAAGTTCTTGTGATTTTATAGCCAATATTTGTTCTGACCCTAATATTAGGTAAGGAAATAATAATCAGTCACAAGCAGTGATAGATGAACATGTTCATCTGCCTTGGTCACATACTATTGTCTAGAAATATATATAAATTATTTATGTCCCAGCAATGCTTTTAGAAGTATATGAAACTCCTTGAAGTACGGTTTCAGAAAAGAGTGTCACTCTACACTGCTGACGGTGCAGTCACTCGTCACTCAATATTGCTGATCATGCACTGCTCCCAGTGAACCTTGGCATATATTTTTTTATTTGTTCTCGCTGTTATATCTATCTGTTTGTCTATCTGTCTGTCTGTCTAACTCTGTCTCTGATATCTGTCTTTCTGTCTGCCTGTCTCTCTCTGTCTACCTGTGTATGTCTCTCTCTCACTCTGTCTCAGAGAGAGCTGCTCATGAACCAACAGGTATTACACATATTTCAAAAACATCACATGTGAACACATGGAAATGCGTATTACTTGCCAGTCATGTTTATGCCTAGTATCAACAAGCACAGAATAGCACTTTGGCTTTTTTGGGTTATCCTACTTAATTAACACTATGTATGATAACTGTACTTAGTCCCTCATTCTGGTTTATGAGTGGCTCAGGGACAAAGATAGGCAGAGACAGACAGACAAAGAGAGAGCTAGCCAGTCAGACAGCCAGCTGGCTTGCTGAACATGTACTACACGTTACAGAATCGTTTCTCTTTACTTAGGGCATAGGTTATAGACATTCTGTAAAGATGAGATTACCAGTGGTATCAAAATTGAAAGGATGTTGCACAAATGTCGCACATGGGTTATTATTTAGGCTTTTGAAATTTCCTCGACCACTTGTGGCAACATCTATCTCAAAGCCACTAAACTTGGGGTCAACATTACTTTCCTCTTAAAAGGGAATTGTTAATATGACATAGCATTAGTAAATCCCTAGGGTTTGCCAAGCTGTTTACTCTAGCTGGCGCTCAATTGAACTGGTGCTCCCAGATTTTTTTAATACTGCGCACACTGTTAAGACCCATTCTATACTGCCTAGACTTATCAGGCCTATCATGCCAAATTTTGAGGCAGGAAAAATAAAATGCTGACCTACGTTTGGAGCGCTAGCAGTGAAAATGTAGATCGACGTTTGGATAGTTAAGGGGTTAAAGGACTTTAATATATTTAATAATTAATCTCTATGCTGGTTAAGGACAGATACTATACAGCAATTATACATAAAAACAAGTAATTACCAACCTAAAGTCTTGTATGATATACCATCACCTTGAATCACTCTCACATATGGGGGTAGAAGTTTGTAGCCTTTGGAATTTTCAATGGTTCCAAATGCTTTACCAAGAATTTCTAAACACTGAAAGAAAGAATATATATTTACTGACAAGAAATCAGTTAAACACACAAACAAAGAATGTCTGACTTAAAAAATATACTTCATTTGAATCATTAACATTAAGTGGCTATCATCACTGGCAGGAAAGGCAATGTTAAATTAAAACATTTGAGACAAACAGTCATTTCCCATCAAGGCAGGTGACCCAAAAAGAAACACTTTCACCATCATTCACACATAATCACTATCTTTGCAGAGGTGCACAGATAAGACAGTTTAGATGTCACTCCAAACAGCCAATTTCCCAAACACCTCCTTTAAAGTGCAGGCACTGTACTTCCCACCTCCAGGACTCAAGTAAAGCTAACCAATTTCCCTGAATCCCTTCACAAAATATTACCATGCTCACACTCCAACAGCTTGTCAAGTCCCAAAAACCATTCATCTCCAATCACTCCTATCTAACATGCTCACACATGCCTGCTGTAGGTCCAAGCCCCTTGCACACAAAACCTCCTTTACCCCTCCCTCCATCCTTTCCTAGGATGACCCTTACCCCTTCCCTCAACTACAGATTTATATACCCTCCAAGTCATCCTAATTTGCTCCATCCTCTCTAAATGACCAAACCACCTCAGCAACCCCTCCTCAGCCCTCTGAATAATACTTTTAGTAACTCCACACCTCCTAATTTCCACATTACGAATTCTCTGCATAATATTTACACCACACATTGCCTTTAGACATGACATCTCCACTGTCTCCAGCCTCCTTCTTGCTGCAGCATTCACAAACCATGCTTCACTCCCATATAAGTGTTGGTACCACTATACATATTCCCATACATTCCTTTCTTTGCCTCCATGGATAATGTACTTTGTCTCCACAGATACCTCAATGCACCACCCACCATTTTTTTCTTCATCAATTCTATGGTTAACATCGTCCTTCATAAACCTATCTGCCAACAAGTCAACTCCCAAATATCTGAAAACATTCACTTCTTCCATACTCCCTTCCCCCAATTGATATCCAATTTTTTCTTATCTAAATTGTTTGATACCCTCATCACCTTACTCTTATCTATGTTCACTTTTAACTTTCTTCCTTTATACATTTAAGGTCCTTAAATACATACATGTAATGTTTACTGCCCTTGTTGTCTTAAGTTAGGCTTAAGCTTGCCCAAATGCTCTGCATAACCATGGGCTTTCTGCATGTATTCAAGTGTCTCCATTTCTGTATAAACAATGTATAATGTGGAAATAAACTTGAATATGAATATGAAAAAAATGCCAGGAGCAATGGGCTAGCAACCCTTTTTCTGTACTCAGTTACTAAAAAGTCAAAGAAGAAAATTTTGAAACTGTAATAAAGTATTAACTGAAAAATATTCCTCTATATTTTGATAATTTTCAGCAGTTTACAGTATAAAAGTGCTGTGATTTGATTGTGCTGATGTCCACAGCAAATCTAATTATTTATGCCACCTTGTGGTCTCCTATGCTTCACTTTTTTTCATCTGAACACTTCTTATTCTTTTCATATCATTAAGTTCTACTAAACATTAAGTCTCATATTGCATATTACACATCAGTACCGTATTCTATTTTTAAAATAAATACATAAGAAATTTACTGATTTTCTTAGAGAATTAGTGACTATTTAAATTAGTGATTAAAATATTATTGAACTAACATTTGCCAAGTTAAATGTGGTCGTTTACCTGATATGACTCCATGGGGAAGTGGAACGCCATGGAAAAGTGGAAAAGAATTCTTCCTCCGTAAGCCATGCGTGTCGTAAGAGGTGACTAACATGCCGGGAGCAAGGGGCTAGTAACCCCTTCTCCTGCATACATAACTGCTTCAGTGGGATACAGCCGGTTTGTTGAAAGAAAGAAAAAGAAAGGCTTTTGTTTTTCTTTTTGGGTCACCCTGCTTTGGTGGGATATGGCTATGGCTGGTTTGTTAAAAAAAAATCTGACATGAATTACTGGAAGATCTGAGTAACAACTTTCACTATATACAATAAGAGATAGTAGGCTATATATACCAGGTAGTTTATAGTGAATATCAATATAAAGTTTACCTTGAGTGCCACAGTTGGTGGGTCTCCACTGTCTGGCCGGATACCCACAAAGCCTCCCGCCTTGCCTCTCTTGATCACCAAGTCTTTCAGTTCTTCTCCCCAAATATTTTCACAGCATTTCCAGATATCATATGAATCACTCACACATCCTACACCACCTGATGATATTAACCACAATATTACACATTATTTTTATATTTCTCATTTGCACATTTAACAAAAATAAGTAATACTGAACTGTATCCTTTCTATTCAAATGCACATTTCCCAAACAAAATATTCACTGGGAGACAACCTAGTAATAATAATCTACAGGAAGTGATCCACAAGCAACTGTACTCATATGTAATCAAACAATGAGTTTAGTCCTTGCTAATTTGGATTCTGATCAAAATATAAGTACTAATGATGCAATCATAAAAATGCTTGACACAGTTTATGCAGCACTTGAAAGAGGTCTCCTATTGGAATTCTTTTTGACCTAAATGAGACTTTTAATACAGTTAACTACAATACTCTTTTTTGCAAAGTTAATCATTTTAGACTGAGAAGGCTCCCATACAGCTACATCAAATCCTACTTAACCCTTTCAGGGTATCATCCCGGAGATTCATGGATATGAAACCAGGGTCCAAGCCGTTGATCTACGCCATGAGCTTAACTCACTCAGATAACCTGTGAGCGGTAAATTTGGGCCTAGATATGAGAGAGTACATCTTTGTGGTAAGTGTGCACCACATAAAACAAATCCTGCAACATGAAGTGAATAATAAGAGAAAAAACTGCCATTGTAATTTTTTATTAAAACAGCGACTTTGCGGTGTTTTTCTGTATGTTTTTCTACAGCTGTATTTGTGATTTCTTGGTCTCCTTTAATAGAATGGAAGATATATTACATACATAAATAGAGATGATTTTGATTGGTTTTAGTATTGAAAATGGCTTGAAACTGAACTCAAAGTAGCGGAAATGTTCAATTTTTGCCAATGTTCAAGAGTAAACAAATGACATCATGCATCTAATATGCATCAGCTGGTGGCTCTAATATATGTTCACGAATGGGCTGATATTATTTATAATTATTCCAACATTGCATATGAGTAAATCTTCTATTTTTTGGTGTGAATAAAAATTCATGATGTGAATAAAAAATAAAAATGGAATTCATTAGTAAACCTGTAAACGTAACTAATGAACAGTGGAAATGTTAGTTTAGTGCCATGAATGCCTGCATTTTTTATTATGGACCCTATTTTCAAATTGGAATATTTTGAACTTTGTGTTAAATTGGCCAAATTACCAATTTCCAATCACTTTAACCCTTTGAGGGTCGGTCACGTACTAGTACATCATTGCAGCCAGGGTCGGTCACGTACTTGTACTCATAAATTCTAGCACCTTCAAATCTGGTGGAAGAAAGCTGGCAGGCCTACATATGAAAGAATGGGTCTGCATGGTCAGTGTGCGCAGTATAAAAAAAATCCTGAAGGACGCAGTGCATAATGAGAAAAACAACTCCGACCGTTTTTTTTTGTTTAAAACAGCGACTTTCGGGTGTATTTTCGTATGGTATTTATGATTGTATTCTGGTTTTCTTGGTCTCATTTGATAGAATGGAAGATATATTACAGAAATAGTGATAATTTTGATTTGTTTTACGAAGACAAGTACCTAGAAACTGAGCGCAAAGTAGCGAAAATGCTCGATTTTTGCCGATGTTCAAGAGTAAACAAATCACGCCATGCGTCCAATACACATCAACTGGCGTATCTAATATTCTTGCACAAGTGCACTAATATTATTTATACTGTTTTTACAATGATGCAGTTGTATACATAACAGTAAATCTTCTATTTTTTTGTGAGAATAAAAATTCAAAATGGAAAGCAAAAGTAATGTAAGAGGGGCCTGGAGACGTGACTAATGAACGGATAAAATGTTATTCGAGTGCCAGGAATGTCTGTCTCATTTATTCTGGACCCTATTTTGAAATTGGCATCTTTTGAAATTTGTGTGAAATTGGCCAAATTGCCAATTTCTGACCACCTTATTGGGTAGTTGAAATCGGTAAATTGGCAGTTTTTTATACTCAATTGATAGAACAAATAGAATTCTAGCAAAATAGCTATAATTTTAGTAGACTGAAACATTGGAATTTGCCCAAAATAAGGCTCAAAGTGGGCGTAAATACGCCGATACAGCTAACTTCGTGAGAGCATAATTCCGTTAGTTTTCCATCAAATTTCATAATTGTGGTGTCGTTATGATCAGAAAAAGATTCTCTATCATTTCATAAGAAAAAGATTTTTTTTTTTAAATTTTTCGACCCTGAGAACAAGTTTGTGAGAGGGCCTCTCGACTCTCAAAGGGTTAATGGGTAGTTGAAACAGTTGACTGGGCAATTTCTTGTGCTCAATCGATAAAATAGAAGTAATACTAGTGAAATAGTTAAGAATTTGGTCGACTGGAAAATTGTAATTGGCCTAAAATGGGAGTCAAAGTCGGCAAAATCGCCAATGCGTAAATATCGCTGACACATAAAAATTTGCAAGTGCGTAACTTCGTCAATTTTCCATCAAATTTCATACTTTTGTTTTATTACCTTCAGAAAAAGATTCTCCACCATTTCATAAGAAAAAATAAATTTTTTTTTAAATTCTTGGACCCTGGCTGTCACTCTGAGATTTGGCCTCTGGACTCTGAAAGGGTTAAACAGACAACAGCAAGTCATAAATGGCACTTCCCTATTTTTCTCCTAACAAACCAGCCGTATCCCACCAAGGAAGGGTGACCTAAAAAGAAAAACTAAAGTTTCTGTTTTTAAATTTAGTAATGTATATAAGAGAATGGGTTACTAGCCCCTTGCTCCTGGCATTTTAGTCACCTCTTACAACATGCATGGCTTATGGAGGAAGAATTCTGTTCCACTCACCCAAGGAGAACTTCCCTAATTACCTGACCAATTAAATTAGGGGTCCCCAAAGGTAGCATTGTAGACCTCTTCTCTTCCTCCTTACCAAATGCTACCCAGCATCACAAGGCAGTACTCTGCTTCTCACACAATCTGCAATCTGTGCTCGGACTCCATCCTTGACATTAAACACCATAGTTAATGAACTGTATAAGGTCTAGATCTGGGTGATAACCAATAACACACCCTTAATGTCAATAAAACATTAACTTTCAGGAATAAATCATGTCCTCAGTTATGCATCAAAATTAATAATTCTAAAGTGTAGAAAAATAATGATTAATTTAATGCTCATATCTAGCATATTCTCCATGGGAAAGTGGAACAGAATTCTTCCTCCATAAGCCATGCGTGTCGTAAGAGTCGACTAAAATGCCGAGAGCAAGGGGCTAGTAACCCCTTCTCCTGTATACATTACTAAAGTTGAAAGAGAAACTTTTGTTTTTCTTTTTGGGCAACCCTGCCTTGGTGGGAAACAGAAGATTTGTTGAAGAAGATGATGATCTAGCATATTATTGTAGTAGGTTTGTAGACAGCAACCACTCAGGGAGGTACTACCGTCCTACCAAGTGAGTGTAAAACAGAAGCCTGTATTTGTTTTACATGATGGTAGGATTGCTGGTGTCTTTTTCTGTCTCATAAACATGTAAGATTTCAGGTACGTCTTGCTACTTCTACTTACACTTAGGTCATACTACACATGTATGTACACATTTATGTATACACACTCATCTGAGTTTTCTTTGATTTTATTTTTAATAGTTCTTGTTCTTATTGTTTTTCCTTCCATATCTATGGGGAAGAATAAGAATCTTTCCTCCGTAAGCATGTTGTAAAAGTCAACTAAAATACCAGGAGCAATGGGCTAGTAACCCCTTTTCCTGTACAACTTACTAAAAAGAAAAAGAAGAAAACCGTCAAAGTGGGATGTTTGAATATGCATCGATGCTGGGCGAATGATAAGAAAGAGATGATTGTGGATGCTATGAATGAAAAGAAGCTGGATTTCCTGGCTTTAAGTGAAACAAAGCTGAAGGGGGTAGGAGAGTTTCAGTGGGGAGATATAGGACCCCCGGAGTTCGTTAACGTCGGAGTTCATGAAAATCGGAGTTCGCAAAAATATTGGTTTGGTGTTCGCGAATCCGCTCGGAGTTCATGATTCGTCCCAGACGCGTACGCGTGGCATGAGTGGGTCCGTGCACTCCATTCAGTGTCAGTGTGCTATTGTTTACCAGCGCGCGACCGCCACCCACGCATTCATACCATATATTTTGTCATTATTCCAGTGTTGATAGTGCTTGCAACTGTTAAATAAGCCACCATAGGCCCCAAGAAAGCTCCTAGTGCCAGGCCTGTGGTAACGAATGCTAGAAATACGGTAGAACTGAAGAAAGAGATCATTGCAAAATGGACTGATGTGCAAGGCTTTATGGATGAATATCACCCTAACAAAGCTGTTGCAGGCCATGCTGGCAACATGTACAATGACAATGTGGTGTCCCATTTCAGGGAAGTTTTAAAGAAACGTCAGACACAGAGCTCCTTGGACAGATTTTTGGTTAGAGAGGGGTCCAGTGACTCTCAACCTGGTCCTAGTGGCATTAAAAGAAAAAGGCCAGTAACCCCAGAAAAGAACTTGGTACCTGCAGTGTTAATGGAAGGGGATTTCCCTTCCAAACACTAGCAACTCCTCGATCCTCTCCCCTACTCCCGTCTTCCACACACCAACAGCTCTTCAATAAAGGTAAGTGACATGTTATTGTACTATTTAATTTTTATTTCTCATTGTTTTCTGTGTAATTTAATGTATATTTAATGTAGAAACTAAATTTATTTTAATACTTTTTGGGTGTCTGGAACGGATTTTTTTATTTCCATTATTTCTTATGGGGAAAATAGATTTGGCGTTCGTGATATTCGGTGTTCAGCGCACCCTCTGGAACAGATTAATCACGAACTCCAGGGGTCCACTGTAAATGGCATTAGGTTAGGGGTTTCTAATAGAATTAGAGCTAAGGAAGGAGTAACAATAATGTTGAAGGATAAGTTATGGCAGGAAAAGAGTGAATATAAATGAATAAATTCAAGGATTATGTGGAGTAAAATAAGGGTTGGATGTGAAAAGTGGGTTATAGTAAGTGTTTATGCACCTGGGAAAGATAGAAGTGTGGAGGAGAGAGAGAGATTTTGGGAAATGTTCAGTGAGTGCATGGGGAGTTTTGAACCAAGTGAGAGAGTACTTGTGGTTGGGGATCTTAATGCTAAAGTGGGTAAAAATGTTGTGGAGGGAGTAGTAGGTAAATTTGGGGTGCCAGGGGTAAATTAAAATGGGGAGCCTTTAATTGAACTATGTGTAGAAAGAGGTTTGGTAATAAGTAAAACATATTTTATGAAAAAGAGGATAAATAAGTATACAGTGGACCCCCGGTTTTCGTAATTTTTTCGTTCCAGAATGCTGTTCAAGTGCCATTACCAAACGAATTTATTCCCATAAGGAATAATGTAAATTAGACTAATCCTTTTAGACCCCCAAAAATACACTTACAAAAGCACTTACAAAAATACACTTACATAATTGTTCGAGTTTGGAGCATAACGAACACCGGGGTCCACTGTACAAGGTATGATATAGCACATAATGAAAGTAGTTTGTTAGATTATATATTGGTGGATAAAAGATTGATGGGTAGGCTTCAGGATGTACTACATGTTTATAGAGGGGCAACGGATATATCAGATCATTATTTAGTTGCAGCTACAGTTAGCAAGAGAGAGGTGAAAGTTTATAAACTAAGAGAGGGGAAAGTTAGGGTGAGATATAAGCAACTATTGGCAGAAAGGTAGGCTAGTGCAAGTAGTATGGGTTGTGGGGGGAGTTGAAGAAGGATGGGATAGGTTTAAAAATGCAGTACGTATTAGAACGTGGGGCAGAAGTTTGTGGCTATAGGAGGGTGGGTGCAGGAGGAAAGAGGAGTGATTGTGGAATGATGAGGTAAAGGGTGTGATAAAAGAGAAAAAAGTAGCTTATGAGAGGTTTTTACAAAGCAGAAGTGATATAAGAAGAGCAGAGTATATGGAAAATAAAAGAAAGGTGATGAGTGGTGAGAGAGTGCAAAAGGAGAGCAAATGATAGAGTGGGAGAGGCACTGTCAAAAAATTTTGCTGAAAATAAGAAAAAAGTTTGGAGTGAGATAAACAATTTAAGAAAGCATGGATTTGTCAGTTAAAAACAGAGTAGGGAAGTTAGTTGATGGAGAACTGGAGGTATTGGGTAGATGGAGGGAATATTTTGAGGAACTTTTAAATGTCGATGAAGAAAGGGAGGCGGTAATTTCATGCACTGGCCAGGGAGGTAAAACATCTTTTAGGAGTGAAGAAGAGCAGGATGTGAGTGTGGGGGAGGTGCGTGAGGCATTACGTAAAATGAAAGGGGGTAAAGCAGCTGGAACTGACGGGATCGTGACAGAAATGTTAAAAGCAGGGGGGAAAATATAGTATTGGAGTGGTTGGTATTTTTGTTTAATAAATGTATGAAAGAGGGGAAGGTACCTAGGGATTGGCAGAGAGCGTGTATAATTCCTTTATATAAAGGGAAGGGTGAGAAAAGAGATTGTAAAAATTATAGGGGAATAAGTTTACTGAGTATACAAGGTAAAGTGTACGGTAGGGTTATTATTGAAAGAATTAGAGGTAAGACAGAGAGTAAGATTGCAGATGAGCAAGGAGGCTTTAGAGTGGGTATGGTATGTGTAGATCAAGTGTTTACATTGAAGCATATATGTGAACAGTATTTAGATAAAGGTAGGGAAGTTTTCATTGCATTTATGGATTTAGAAAACGCATATGATAGTGGACAGGGGAGCAATGTGGCAGATGTTGCAAGTGTATGGAATAGGTAGTAAGCTACTAAATGCTGTCAAGAGTTTTTATGAGGGTAGTGAGGCTCAAGTTAGGGTGTGTAGGAGAGAGGAAGATTACTTCCCGGTAAAAGTAGGTCTTAGACAGGGATGTGTAATGTCACCATGGTTGTTTAATATATTTATAGATGGGGTTGTAAAAGAAGTAAATGCTAAGGTGTTGGGGAGAGGGGTGGGATTAAATTATGAGGAATCAAATACAAAATGGGAGTTGACTCAGATACTTTTTGTTGATACAGTGCTTTTGGGAGATTGTAAAGAAAACTTACAAAGGTTAGTGGATGAGTTTGTGAGGGTGTGTAAAGGTAGAAAGTTGAAAGTGAACATAGATAAGAGTAAGTTAATGAGGGTATCAAACAATTTAGATAAAGAAAAATTGGATATCACATTGGAGAGAGGGAGTATGGAAGAAGTGAATGTGTTCAGATATTTGAGAGTTGACTTGTCAGCAGATGGGTTTATGAAGGATGAGGTTAACCATAGAATTGATGAAGGAAAAATGGTGAGTGGTGCGTTGAGGTATCTGTGGAGACAAAAAACGTTATCCATGGAGGCCAAGAAGGGAATGTATGAAAGTATAGTGGTACCAATACTCTTATATGGGTGTGAAGCTTGGGTTGTAAACGCTGCAGCGAGGAGGTGGCTGGAGGCAGTGGAGATGTCCTGTCTAAGGGCAATGTGTGGTGTAAATATTATGCAGAGAATTTAGAGTGTGGAAATTAGGAGATGTGGAGTTACTAAAAATATTAGTCAGAGGGCTGAAGAGGGGTTGTTGAGGTGATTATGTCATTTAGCGAGAACAGAACAAAGTAGAATGACTTGGAGAGCTTATAAATCTGTAGGGGAAGGAAGGCAGGGTAGGGGTCGTCCTCGAAAAGGTTGAAGGGAGGGGGTAAGGGAGGTTTTGTGGGCGAGGAGCTTGGACTTCCAGCAAGCATGTGTGAACGTGTTAGATAGGAGTGAAGGGAGACGAATGGTTTTTGGGACCTGATGAGCTGTTGGAGTGTGAGCAGGGTAATATTTTGTGAAGGGATTCAGAGAAACTGGTTAGCAGGACTTGAGTGCTGGAGCTGGGAAGTACAATGCCTGCACTTTGAAGGAGGGGTTTGGGATATCGGCAGTTTGGAGGGACTTCTGAACTTTCGTATTTGAGCAGTGATTATGTATGAGTGGTGAAAATGTTGAATGATGATGAAAGTATTTTCTTTCTTTTTGGGTCACCCTGCCTCGGTGGGAAACGGCCAATGTGTTAAAAAAATAAAATCTAGCATATTCTCTATTGGAAAGTGGAGAGGAATCTTTCTTCCAAAAGCCATGCGTGTCGTAAGAGGCGACTAAAATGCCAGGAACAAGGAGTTAGTAACCCTTTCCCATATATAAATTTCTTCTTTTTCATGTCACCCTGCCTTGGTGGGAGACAGCATGTTTGTCAAAATAATCTAGCTCATTATTAAAAAAAAAAAAAGTTAGAAATAGGATATATGAAGTCCAAAATTAACCATTATAGTCTTAATCAATACTTGTAGCACTGCTTCACATTAACCCATACCTCACCTATGGAATTTGTGCCTGAGGTTCTACCTTAGTTGTCCACCTTAAGCCAATTATAATACAACAAAAGGAAGTTATCAAAACCATTACAAACTCAAATTACAAGGAACACACTATGTCCTTCTAAATATTACCTCTATACATATTACTGTTCACTCCACATCTTCAACCTATTACATTGTAATGCTGATGCTGACCTAAGATACTACAGTGGCCCCTCGATTAAGGATCTTAATCCGTTCCAGGAGCTAGGCCTCAACAAGAAAAAATCGTAATTCTAAACCTTATTTCCCATAAGAAATAATGTAAATACAATTAATCCGTTTCCACCCAAAAATTTTCACCAAAAATTCATTTTTTTAAAGAATAAATACTATAGTTTTACATACAGAAAACAATGAGAAATAAATATAAAGCACTAATTATAATGGACAAATGAACAGTTAAATAAGTTTTACCTTTATTGAAGACTCTTGTTGGCGTATGAGAGTGTTTGTTTGGAGGCAGGACAAAGTAGTCCTTCAATATGTCAATAATATCAACTCTACAGCTTATTTATCTAGCACAATTCATCTAATATGACATAATAAACAATATTAATAACAAAGAAACATGATATAAACTCTAGAATGAATAAAACATGTCATTACGAATCTAAGGACTGGTGGAGTGTGTTGGTTTTGTTGTTGGGTATAAGGGCCACTGACCATAAGCCATGGTGGTAGTCGGTTTCAGCAGAAAGCCATCACCACTATCACACAAACAATGTGCATAATTTATAAATAAGAAATATTTACTTTAATTTATAAATAAGAAATATTTACTTTAATTTATAAATAAGAAATATTTACACTTTAATTTATCAATAAATAAGAAATATTTACATTTTAATTTATAAATAAGAAATATTTACACTTTAATTTATAAATAAGAAATATTCACACTTCTATAAATAAGAAATACTTACACTTACCTTGGAGGAGATGGTGGCAGAGGACGGCGCTCTTCTCAGTGTCCCTATAATCCTCAAACATTGTAGAAGTTAAGTTTTGTGTCGTCATTTTCTATCGATTAATCGCTTAACTTACTTAAGTAAGTTTATTCAGGTATACACAAATCCAGTTATACATAGATTATCATACATAGCAGCATATGTGTAGAAAACCTAGGATAACCCAAAAACGTCAGACAGAGTGACTTATTTCCATTGCTACACTGTTAATGTTACACTATCACTGGCTGGTGCTATAGCCTTTATTGACTTGTGAAGCTTCTTTGGACCCATGATGACTTATTTCACAGTGACAATCACTAAACCACCAATAACCACAATAAATTTATTGTGAAATGTTTGAAAGAGTGGCGGCGAGGCGCGCAAGCACAGGCAGCCGGACAGGTCTGGTACGGATCGCTACACGAGTAAAAACCGCTACACGAGAAAAATATTGACTGTAAAAAGCAATTGTTACACAAAAAAAATCATTATTCGGACAGATCGTTACTCGGGGGTCTACTGTACCTGCAAAACTATAACAGAACATACGCATCACACTTGAAGAAGGTGAAGCTGCTGCTAAGTGACCTTGATACCTCAAAGGCAGTGGGACTGGACAACATCTTTCTGTGTGTCCTTAGAGAGGGAGCAGAGATGCTGTGTGTGCCACTAACCACAATTTCCAACACATCCATTGAAACTGGACAACTAACCACTCCTCTTCCTCATTTACATCAATGACCTACCGAATGCATCACATCTACTCAAACCAATATTATTTGCAGATGAAACTACATATGTCTTCTCTCACCCAAACCCAGTCATACTGGCCAACACTGTTAATGCTGAATTACAGAAAATATCTACCTGGATGACAACTAATAAGCTTACTCTCAATACAGTGGACCCCCGGAAATTGAACATTCTTCATTCCAGAATGCGGTTCAAGTGCTGTTACCAAACGAATTTATTCCCATAAGGAATGATGTAAATTAGATTAGTCCATTTCAGACCCCCAAAAATACACCTATAAAAGCACTTACAATAATAAACTTACATATTAGGGCGAGTTGGGAGTGTTCGATTTCCGAGGGTCCACTGTACAGTACTGACAAAACCTACTTCATTCAGTTCGGAAACAGAGCTACAAATGTTCTACTTAACATAACGCTTAATGGATCACCCATCACAAGACTCACAGAGGAAAAATTCCTAGAAATCCACCTTGACAGTAGCCTCAAATTCCAAACACACATACAACAAATTTCCAAGAAAATCTCAAAGACAGTAGGAATACTATCAAAGATACACTACTATGTGCCTCAATCAGCTCTCTTTGCACTGTATCATTCACTCATCTACCCTTATCTCACCTATGGAATTTGTGTATGGGGATCAACAACATCATTGAGCCCTATTTTCGGCCAATTCCAATGTTTCAGTCTACTAAAATTTTAGCTATTTCGCTAGAATTCGATTTGTTCTATCAATTGAGTACAAGAAACCGCCAATTTACCGATTTGAACTACCCAATAAAGTGGTCAGAAATTGGCAATTTTGCCAATTTCACACAAATTTCAAAAGATGCCAATTTCAAAATAGGGTCCAGAATAAACGAGACAGACATTCCTGGCACTAAAATAACATTTTATCTGTTCATTAGTCATGTCTCCAGGCCCCTCTTACATTACTTTTCCATTTTGTATTTTTATTCTCACAAAAAATTGAAGATTTTCTGTTATGTATACTACTGCTTCATTGTAAAAACGGTATAAATAATATCAGCACACTTGTGCAAGAATATTAGACTCGCCAGTTCATGTGTATTGGATGCATGGCGTGATTTGTTTACTCTTGAACATCGGCAAAAATCGAACATTTTCGCTACTTTGCGCTCAGTTTCAAGGTACTTGTCATCGTGAAACCAATCAAAATTATCTTTATTTCTATAATATATCTTCCATTCTATCAAATGAGACCAAGAAAACGAGAATACAACCATAAATACCATAGGTAAATAGACTGCAAAGTCACTGTTTTAAACCAAAAACATGGTCGGATTTTTCCCCTCATTACGCACTGAGTGGTGCAAGATTTTTTTTATACTGCGCACACTGACCGCACAGACCCATTCTCTCACATCTAGGCCTACCAGCCTGTTTCCACTTGATTTGAGGGCACTAGAATTTAGGCGTACTAGTACGTCAAAAACCCTGGCGTAAGCCGTACTAGTATGGCCGAAACCCTGAAAGGGTTAACTATAACAAACTTAATCAATTTCTCTAGTATTAAGTAGTCTATAAGTCATTAGATTTAGTCTGCCCATAATGCCATGGCATGATAGTGGCTCTCCTTGCACTTCAATTCATAATTGTAATTACAAAATCTTGATGTAAACTTGCAATGAAATAAAAATATTATTATTATTATATTATTATAACTGAGGTATGGAAGATGGCAAATGTAGTCCCCAATTTTAAGAAAGGAGACAGAAATGAGGCACTAAACTATAGACCAGTGTCATTGAAGTGTATAGTATGCAAAGTCATGGAGAAGATTATCAGAAGAGTGGTGGAGCACCTAGAATGGAACAAGCTTATAAACGACAACCAGCACGGATTCATGGAAGGCAAATCCTGTGTCACAAACCTACTGGAGTTTTATGAGAAGGCAACGGAAGTAAGACACGAGAGGGATGGGTAGATTGCATTTTCTTGGACTGCAAGAAGGCCTTTGACACAATTCTAAACAAGAGATAGTGCAAAAGCTAGAGGATCAGGTACGTATAACAGGAAGGGCACTGCAATGGATCAGAGAATACCTGACAGGGAGGCAACAATGAGTCATGGTATGGGATGAGGTAGTATCACAGTGAGAGCCTGTGATGAGCGGGGTTCCATAGGGGGGTCAGACCTAGGACCAGTGCTATTTTTGGTATATGTGAATTACATGATGGAAAGGAAAGACTCAGAAGTGTCCATGTTTGCAGATGATGTGAAATTAATGAGGAGAATTAAATCAGATTAGTATCAGGTAGGACTACAAAGAGACCTGGACAGGGTGGACATGTGGTCCAGCAACTGGTTCCTCAAATTTAACCACGCCAAATGCAAAGTCATGAAGATCGGGAAAGGGCAAAGACCGCAGACAGAGTATAGGCTAGGTGGCCAAAGACTGCAAACCTCACTCAAGGAAAAGGATCTTGGGGTGAGTATAATACCAAGCATATCTCCTGAAGCGCACATCAACCAGATAACTGCTGCAGCATATGGGTGCCTGGCAAACCTGAGAATAGCGTTCCGATACCTCAGTAAGGAATCATTCAAGACTCGTACACCAGTTTGGAACCCATACCTGGTCAAGCATGTCAAGAAATTGGAGAATGTGCAAAGGTTTGCAACAAGGCTAGTTTCAGAGCTAAGGGGAATGTCCAACGAAGAAAGGTTAAGGGAAATCGGCCTGACAACACTGGAGGACAGGAGGGTTAGGGAAGAAATGATAACGACATAAAATACTGCGAGGAATTAACAAGGTGGACAGAGACTGGATATTCCAGAGATGGGACACAGAAACAAGGGGTCACAATTGGAAGTTGAAGACTCAGATGAGTCAAAGAGATGTTATGAAGTACAGTGGTACTTCTACTTATGAGCAGCTCCTAACTCGAACAATTATGTAAGTGTATTTTTGTAGGTGCTTTTGTAAGTATTTTTGGGGGTCTGAAATGGATTAACCTAATTTTCATTATTTCTTATGGGAAAAAATTCCTTTGGTATCGGCACTTGAATAGCTGTCTGGAACGAATTAAGCTTGTAAGTAGAGGTACCATTGTATTTCTTTAGTCATAGAGTTGTCAGGAAGTGGAACAGTCTGGCAAGTGATGTAGTGGAGGCAGGAACCATACATAGTTTTAAGACGAGGTATGATAAAGGTCATGGAGCAGGGAGAGAGAGGACCTAGTAGCGGTCAGTGAAGAGGCGGGGCCAGGAGCTATGTCTCGACCCCTGCAACCACAAATAAGCGAGTATAAACAGGTGAGTACTCTGGTATTCTTCATATTTACCTGAACCTTTATAGACACTAAGTGCAAAGAAAATGAGCCAACAATGTTGAACAACTTGCCATATGAATTATAAAAACACAATAAATTGTAATTAATGTATTTCCCTGAAATATTTTGCCACTACACCCAGAGGCCACTTTATTAGGTATACCTGTACATCTGCTCATTAATGTGCATATCTAATCAGCTGATCACATTGCAGCATCTCAGTGCCTAAAAACATGCAGACATGGTCAAGAGGCTCAGTTGTTGTTGCTTAAACTGAACAAAGGATTGGGGAAGAAATATTAGCCGAGTGAGTTTGACTGTGGAATGATTATTGGTGTCAGACAGGGTGGTTGAGTATCTTAGAAACTGTTGATTGCCTGGGATTTTCATGGACAACAGTCTCTAGAGTTTACAAAGAATGGTACTGAGCAGAAGTACTGCAGAAGAAAATGCCTTGATAATGAAAGAGGTTAGAGGAGAAAGGCGGCCAGAATGGTGCAAGGTGACAGGAAGATAACAGCAACTCAAATAACCACATGATACAACATCAGTAAGCAGAAGAGCATCTCTGAATTCACAATACATTAAACCTTGAAGTGGATGGGCTACAGAAGCCCAGAACAGGAAATTGAGGCTACAGTGGGCACAGCTTCACCAAAACTGGATAATAGAAAATAAAGAAAATAGAAAATAAAGTCACAATAACATGACTGAAACCATCTACGAAACACCACCACTTAGGAGGAGACCTTTATGATGATGTTTCAGTCCATGCTGGACCACTGTAACTTGACAATGGTCCATGATGGACCACGTAACTTGACAATGGTCCAGGATGGACCACTGAAACTTGTCAATGGTCCAGGATGGACCACTGTAACTTGCATTTTTACTTCTTTATTTGTAAGTGGATGTTTTCTGGAGTGTTTGTTGGAATATTCAGGAAGCTCACTCAGTCTTAGACTGTGGTCACTATCCAGAATGTCTTGAAGAAGTGGCTGAAAGTAAATCTACATCAGCAATGGTCCAAGATGGACCAAAACTTAAGGTTCCTCTCTATGTGCAGGTTTTTGGTGAATTTTTCCCTACATTATCAAAATATCTATACAGTGGACCCCCGGTGTTCATGATTTTTTCGTTCCAGAATGCTGTTCAAGTGCCATTACCAAACGAATTTATTCCCATAAGGAATAATGTAAATTAGACTAGTCCTTTTAGACTCCCAAAAATACACTTACAAAAGCATTTAAAAAAATACACTTACATAAAAGGGCGAGTTTGGAGCAGGACGAACACCGGGGGTCCACTGTACTTTCATATTAACCAATCATCATATCAAATTGTAAAGCAAAACAAAAAAAGCAAAATCTGAAAGGTTCTCTAAATACATATTATAGATTTGCTACACACCATCAGGAAAGGCCTCAAACATGGTACGAAATGCATCTACTTCTCCATTCCGTCCCCACGTGGTGACTGTAGAATGTTCGTTAGCTACACCAGCAAAACCAGCCATGGATGAACTGTAGTACTTGCGTAGCAAAGCCAGTGCAGCAACAGTGTCTGATCCCTGCAATCCAAAAATATTATAAATTATAAAGAATATTTTATTGTTATATTTCTCGTAATATCCACAATTAACTTTCTTTTTATAACTCACAGGGTAACTATATTACCCTGTGACTGTGACATCCCTACCCCTCTTCAGAGTGCACACTTTGCCCTTCCCACCTCCAGGACTTAAGTCTGGCTAACTGACTTCCCTGAATCCCTTCTTTTGCTCACCCTAACAGCATGTACACTAAAAAACACTTTTCTCTGTTCACTCCAAACACGTTCATGCAAACTTGCTTGATGCTGAAGCCCCTAAAACTCAAAGCCTCTTTTACCACCTCCCTCCAACCATTCCTCCAACAACTCCTACCTTCCACCACAGATTTTTACACCCTCTCCATCCTCTCTACATGCCCAAACCATCTCAACAGTCCCTCCTCAGACCTCTGAATTATATCCTTGGTGATCACATATCACTTTTTAATTTCTATGCTCTGAATTCTTTGCATGATATTCACACCAAACAATGATCTCAAACCTGACATCTCCATTGTCTATAGACTCCTTGATTTAGTATTCAAAACCCATACCTCACACCCATATAAAAGTGTTTGTACCACTATACTCTGCTACAGTCCCTGTTTTGCCTCCACAGATTAACTTCTTTCCATCGATACTTCAACACACCATCCACCTTTTTTCCCTCATCTATTACAATGGCTCATTTCATCTTTCATGTTTATTCCCATATACAGTAGAACGTCATTTAGCACGAGATTATGTTGCAGGTTACAGGTATTGCACGATTTAAGATTTGCGACACATTATCATCTTACACGACGTAAAGATGATATTACACGGTTCGGCAGGAGGGGAAAAATTTTGAGCGCGCGGTCGCCCGCGGTGGGTTAAACCATTGAGTCAGTGGGGGAGTCCTTGTGCCATCCCCCACCACCCTCACCCACCCACGCATCCCTCCCAGCGTTCAGTTTGGTTCGTACACGTGCAGGACAATAAGTATCGGGAAGCTCACTGTGTTTATTTACATTCATTTCCTCATTTTCATTGCATTTTAATAAATATACCAAGCAATCATGGCACCCAGTAAGCATACAAGTGTTCCAGCAAGTGACAAGAAAAAGTTTAAGCGTTCAAGTCTAGGAATTTCAAAGAAAATTGAGATATTAGATAAGCTTAAGAGTGGCTCACGTGTGAGGGATATAGTGACGGCCTATGGCCTTAATGAAGCGTCAGTTCGTACGATTAGGAAGAATGAGGCAAATATACGAGCTTGTGTAATGAATAACCCAAAATGTGACCTCATGAAAAGAATGACACGTAGGTCCCAACATCTAAATAAAACTGAAAACTTGTTGCTTGAGTGGATCGAACAGAAAACAAAGAAAGGTGCACCACTTACTTTCATCTTAATTAGGGAAAAGGCCTTACAGTTGTTTAACGCAGTGTGTGATAAGGAAGGCAGGCCTGAAAACGAGTGTATGTTTACCACAGGCTGGTTCAAGAACTTTAAGTTGCATAATAAGTTACATAATATTAAGTTTTCTGGTGAAAGTGCTTCAGCTGATCATACAGCAGCAAGTAATTTCCCTGCTGAATTTCAGGAACTTATTTCCGAGGGTGGCTATGAGCCACAGAAAGTTTTTAATGCTGACGAGACAGGTGTTTTCTGAAAGAAAATGCCAACACGAACTTTTATCAGTCAGCAAGAGAAAAGTGCACCGGGCTTCAAGGCAGCAAAGGATCGCTTCACCTTGCTCCTTTGCGGTAATGCATCAGGTGATTTCAAGTGTAAGCCCATGGTTATTTACCGCTCTAAGACTCCTCGTGCTTTGAGAGGTGTGGATAAAAACACCTTACCAGTAATTTGGAAGTCAAACCAGTCAGCATGGATGACAGAGGAAATATTTATTGACTGGTTTAAGCATCACTTTATTCCTGAAGTCAAGTTTTACCTGCACAGCAAGAACCTTGCATTCAAGGCTCTCTTCATTCTTGATAATTCCGTACTCATCCACAAGCTTTGCTGGATGTGACCCCACATATAAAAGTTGTATTTTTACCTCCAAATACAACATCTCTGATACAACCACTGGACCGGGAGTTATTCAGACATTCAAGTGTAACTACACAAAAAAATTATAAAAAACTAGTTGCATCAATGGACTCTGACTCCAACCTGGCAGTACCAAGCTTTTGGAGTAAATTTAACATTGCAGATGCCATCAGCTATGCTAGAAGTGCATGGAATGAAGTGCCCCAATCAACATTAAATGCAGGCTGGGGAAAGTTATAGCCTTCTGTAGTTAATTCTTTCTCTGGTTTTCCCTTGCTTGAGAGTCAGGTTCAGGAAATTGTTCAGCTGGCAAGGAGATTACCAGGTGATGGTTTTGAAGATATGAATGAAGATGATGTGAATGAACTCTTAGAAGATGCTGATGAAGACAGGAGTCCAGAGGAAATGTTGGCAGAGTTCGATGCACAGATGCAAGGGAAGGAGATAACAGAAGAAGATGAAGAAGAACCTGAAGAAAAAGAGTTAACATTGCAGCAGTTACGGAGCAGTTCCATATTACAGTGGTCCTCGGTTTCGTGCATCTCCAAACTCGAACATTTATGTAAGTGTATTTCGTAAGTGCTGTTGCAAGTGTATTTTTGTGGGTCTGAAATAGACTAACCTACGTGACATTATTTCTCAAGGAAGTAAATTCGTTTGTTAATGGCAGTTGAGCAGCATTCTGGAACGAATTTTCGGCGAAAACCGAGGGACCACTGTATTGGTAAAGTTGCAGACTTTTTCACTGAAGAGGACCCTGACAAAGCTAGAAGCAGGGCTTTGAAACGGGGTCTAGACCAGCTGATGATGCCTTACCGTCAGCTGTATAATGTAATGCAGAATAAAAAAGCCCAGAGATCCATTACAGAATTTATGCACACTGCAATACAACCATCGACTTCAGCACCAGAACCTCTACCATCCACTTCTACAGACAACCAACAAGCATCCACCTCAGCCCAGTAGGGCCACACCATCCATATCCACTCTTCACTACCATCCACAAACATCATTACCCACAATTTAAGGTAAGAAATACTATTACAGTGGTACCTCGAGTTACGATGGTCCCCAAAATCGCCCTTTTATGTAAGTATATTTTTTTAAATGCTTTTGTAGGTATATTTTGGGGTGTAAAAGGACTAGTCTATTTTACATTATTCCTTATGGGGATAAATTCGTTTGGTAATGGCACTGAACAGCATTCTCGAACGAAATATAATCAGTACCACTGTATTTCTATTGCATTTGTAGTCTTAAGCAGTAATAGATCATGACAATGAACTAAATTACATATGCCTTAATTTTGCAAGATCTGTTGGTCTAAAAAACTTGTTTGGCTTTTGTGGACTCTCAGAAACGTAACCCTATTTTTCCCATAAGTTCTGTTAATTATTTAAGAAGAAATTATCTAACACGACTTTTTCAGGAACGTAACTATCGTGCTAAATGACGTTCTACTGTATGTAAATAAATCCACTTCCTCTATACTACCTCCCTTTAATCTGATATCAATCTACAGTCAACCCCCGGAGTTCGTTAGCGTTGGAGTTCGTGAAAATTGGAATTCGTGATGTTTTTTTCGCAAAAATATTGGTTCGGTGTCTGCGAATCTGCTCGGAGTTCATGATTCGTCCCGGACGCGTACGCGTGGCCTGAGTGGGCCCGGGCTCTCCATTCAGCGTCAGTGTGCTATTGTTTACCAGCGAGCGACCGCCACCCACGCATTCATACCATATATTTTGTCATTATTCCAGTGTTGTTAGTGCTTGCAACTGCTAAATAAGCCACCATGGGCCCCAAGAAAGCTCCTAGTGCCAGGCCTGTGGTAAAGAATGTCAGAAATACGGTAGAACTGAAGAAGAAGATCATTGCAAAATATGAAAGTGGAGTTCGTGTCGCTGAGCTGGCCAGGCAGTATGGCAAAGCCCATTCAACCATTACTTCCATTGTGGCCAAGGGAAAGGAAATCAAGGATGCTGTTGTTGCGAAAGGTGCAAGTATGGTCACAAAACAGAGATCACACTTGAAGATGTTGAGACTTTGTTGTTGGTGTGGATCAACGAGAAACAATTAGCAGGAGATAGTGTTACGCATGGTGATCTCGTCAAGAAAGGCCTGCAACGAGTGCTCAAGTGAACGAATTTAAAGCCAGCAAAGGCTGGTTTGACAGATCTAAGAAGCGTACTGGCATACATAGTGTGATAAGGCATGGTGAGGCAGCCAGTTCTGACAAAAGTGTGGCTGAAAAATATGTGCAGGAATTCAAGGGGTACAGAGGCTGAACAATTCAAACCCCAACAAGTGATTAATTGTGACGAAACAGGATTGTTTAGGAAGAAAATGCCAAACAGGACCTTCATTACACAGGAGGAAAAGGCACTGCCAGGACACAAGCCTATGAAAGACAGACTAACTCTTATGTTGTGTAGTAATGCTAGCGGGGATTTTGAAGTGAAGCCTTTAGTGGTGTATCTCACTGAAAATCCCTGAGCGTTTAAGAGATGCAGTGTCGCCAAGGCTAATTTGTGTGTGATGTGGAAGTCTAACAATAAGGCATGGGTCACTAGGGTAATTTTCCTTGATTGGTTCCATGAAGTGTTTGGCCCCAGTGTGAAGAAATATCTATTGGACAATAATTTGGGCCTCAAGTGCCTCCTGATAATGGACAATGCTCCTTGTCATCCTCGAGACATGGAAGAGCAAATTGTGGACGAATTGAAGTTCATCACAGTGAAGTTCTTGCCCCCTAATACCACTCCTCTCCTCCAGCCCATGGACCAGCAGGTCATTTCAAACTTTAAAAAACTCTACACCAAAGCAATGTTTCAAAAGTGCTTTGATGTGACCACAGACATTAATATGACCCTAAAAGACTTTTGGAAAGATCATTTCAATATCCTGCATTGTGTAAACCTTATAGGTAAGGCTTGGGAGGGAGTGACTACCAGGACTTTGAACTCTGCCTGGAGAAAATTGTGGCCAGACTGTGTCCCAGAGAGGATTTTGAAGGTTTTGGGGATGAGCCTCAGAACCCTGAGCCTGAGCCTGTTTTGGAAGAAATTGTGGAACTGGGCAAGTCCATGGGGTTGGATGTTAGTACTGAGGATGTGGAACAGTTGGTGGAGGAGGACAATGAAGAGATAACCACTGAAGATCTGCAAGAGCTTCAACAGCAGACCACAGTTCAGGAAAATGGTTCAGAGGAGGAGGAACAGAGATGGAAGAAGGTGCCTTCTTCAAGAAATAGGGAGATCTGTGCCAAATGGACTGATGTGCAAGGCTTTATGGATGAATATCACCCTAACAAAGCTGTTGCAGGCCGTGCTGGCAACATGTACAATGACAATGTGGTGTCCCATTTCAGGGAAGTTTTAAAGAAATGCCAGACACAGAGCTCCCTGGACAGGTTTTTGGTTAGAGAGGGGTCCAGTGACTCTCAACCTGGTCCTAGTGGCATTAAAAGAAAAAGGCCAGTAACCCCAGAAAAGAACTTGGTACTTGCAGTGTTAATGGAAGGGGATTCCCCTTCCAAACACTAGCAACTCCTCGATCCTCTCCCCTCCTCCTGTCTTCCACACATCAACAACTCTTCAATAAAGGTAAGTGACATGTTATTGTACTATTTAATTTTTATTTCTCATTGTTTTCTGTGTAATTTAATGTATATTTAATGTAGAAACTAAATTTATTTTAATACTTTTGGGTGTCTGGAATGGATTAATTTTATTTCCATTATTTCTTATGGGGAAAACAGATTCAGAGTTTGTGATATTCGGTTTTCGCAGCGCCCTCTGGAACGGATTAATTACGAACTCCAGGGATTGACTATCTTCACTGCCTTGCTCTTTCCTATGTTCACTTTTTCTTTTTCTGTTACACACCCTCCTAAATTCATCCACCAACTTTTGTAACCTGTAAATAACAGGTTCATTTTTATTTTTTACCCCCTGTATGTTCTTGCCCCTACCCTATGTGGGCCACTAGCTCCCTTGCAGTGTGCCTCTTTCTTAGTACAGTGGTCCCTCGACTAGCGATGATTCCGTATAGCGGTGAATACATGTAACGAGCGCTTTTTTCGGTAAATATTTCCCTCATGTAGCGACCATTCCCTTGTGAAGCGGCCCATACCAGACCTGTCCGCCTGCCCGCGCTTGCACAGTGAGGCGCGCAGGACGCCAGTCTAGCGTTGTTTACCAATGAGAGAACATTACCCAGCACGCTCTTTCAAACATTCACAATACTTTTGTTGTGTTTATTGCTGGTTCAGTAATTGTCACTGTGAAATAAGTCACCATGGGTCCAAAGAAGCTTCCTAGTGGCACCCCTGTGGTAAAGAGAGTGAGAAATACCATCGAACTAAAGAAGGAGATAGCTGAAAAATATGAGTGGTATACGTGTGAGTGAGCTTGCCAGGATAAACAAGAAAAACACATCTACTATCACCACTATCCTGGCAAAGAGAAATGAAATCAAGGAAGCTAATGTTGCAAAAGGGGTTGATATGTTAATGAAAAATAGATCGAAAACAGTGGATGAGGTTGAGAAGTTGTTAGTGTTGTGGATGAATGAAAAACAGTTAGCAGGTGATAGTATTTCAACGGCGATAATTTGTGAAAAGGCAAGGAAGTTGCACGCAAATCTCGTCAAGACAATGCCTGGAACCAGTGGTGAGGCAAGTGATTTTAACCCTTTCAGGGTCCAAGGCCATTTTTGGAAGGGGTGCGCCAGTGTCCAAGAATTTTCCAAAAAAAAATTTCTTATTTTTTCTTATGAAATGGTAGAGAATCTTTTTCTGAAGGTAATAAAACAAAAAGTACGAAATTTGATTGAAAATTGACGAAATTATGCTCTCGCGAATTTTGATGTGTCAGCGATATTTACGCATCGGCGATTTTGCCGAATTTGACTCCCATTTTAGGCCAATTACATTATTCCAGTCGACCAAATTATTAGCTATTTCACTAGTATTACTTCTATTCTATTGATTGAGCACAAGAAATTGCCTAGTCAACTGTTTCAACTACAAAATAAAGTGATTGAAAATTGGTAATTTAGCCAATTTAACTCAAAGTTCAAAATATTCCAATTTCAAAATAGGGTGCAAAACAAACAATGCAGGCATTCCTGGCACTAAACTAACATTTCCTCTGTTCATTAGTTACTTTTTCAGTCTTTACAAATGAATTACATTTTTATTTTTTATTCACATAATGAATTTTTATTCAAACCAAAAAATGGAAGATTTAATGTTATGCAATATTGTAATAATTATACAAATAATATCACCACATTTGTGAACGTATATTAGACCTACCAGCTGGTGCGTATTAGACATGTGAGGTCATTTGTTTACTCTTGATTATCGGCAAAAATTGAACATTTCCGCTACTTTGAGCTCAGTTTCAAGCCATTTCCAGTACTAAAACCAATCAAAATCATCTCTATATCTGTAATATATCTTCCATTCTATCAAATGAGATCAAGAAATCGCAAATACAACTATAAAAAGTACATGAAAAAACACTGCAAAGTCGCTGTTTTAATAAAAAATTACGGTTTCAGTTTTTTTTTCTCATTATGCACTGTGTGCTGCAGGATTTGTTTTATATGGTGCACACTTACCACATAGATGTATTCTCTCATATCCAGGCCCAAATTTACCGCTCACAGCTTATCTGAGTGAGCTGAGCTCATGACGTAGAACTAAGGTTTGGACCCTGAAAGGGTTAAATATAGATTTACATACAGAAAAGAATGACAAATAAATATAAATCACCAATAACATGTATAAATGAACATTTAACATCACACTTACCTTTATTGGCAACTCTTGTTGGTGTATGGAAGATGGAGAATAGAGAGGGAGGCGAGTTTGTTTGGAGGCAGGACAAAATGCTTCAATTTGACACTAATATCAGCTCTACGGCTTATTTATCTATCATAATTCATCTAATA